>CAXKWD010000008.1:105686848-105902848 GCA_964059195.1 Ectobius pallidus
TCTTTATTTTGTATCTGTTGGCCAAACCAATCAGATATTCAATCAGATTCTCATGTTTTTAATGCTGTTGCATAATATCTCAATCATCGCATATTTCTAAATTCTATTTCCTGTCAGATACAAAAATCTACCCTTATTATTGTCATAAAATACGTAACATCTTTATATAGAAGAAACCACACAGGGTTCCATATTTGCTGTAGAATAACAATAATACGCGTAGTAGCCTACTGCTAAGGAGATTTCTCCTTTCTGATCCTCTCATCTCTATGCCTGTTCTGTGTTGTCATGGCAAGGAGAGTTGCCAGGGCGATTCCGCCTGTTATTGACAAGACTTCTACGTCAGTATAAAGGAAAACATATAGATTATTATAAACCCATTTCGCCTCATTTCTTATTGTTAGAAGAAACATTTGTCTCTAAAATCACTTGATGATGCTAGTAAGTTTTATTCCTCTTTCACTCCCCATTCTATAAAAAGTGTCATTTTTACCTTCCATGTCCTATTTTAAATAGATTCTTGTTTAAGTTTATAGCGTCTTCATGATCGAGAAATCGGTATGCTTGTAATTTTCCTGATCAAATCTGACTGAAGGAGTGGGGGTTTTTATGCATAGAAGTCGGCACCGTGCCATCCTAATGAAGGCAAGTAAAGCTATTGCCCCAGTAGTTTCATGGCACATTAAATGTCCCCACATCCTGGAAGAAGATTCTCAGGCAAAATTAACGACTGTTTCACGCTCCTTTCTCATCTTACTGGTTTTTCCAAACCCCATTAGCGTCATCAGTACAGACCTTGAAAGAAGGAAGGAAAGGTTTGACCAAGAATGGTATCTCTAATTACAACAACTTTATTTTTAGCACACTATTCATTGTGTACTCATTTGTTTATTTCGGAGGTCACAAACTAGTTTTTTATAATTTTTTTAAACTAGATGTACATATGAAAATATTTTAAGCTTACAACAAATTGGAGTCGTAATTATATTAGGCTATACACACCATTATTATGTATCAACATATTCCACTGTCCATTTACGCCTATCAGCTAATTAAAGGTTCTTAACATGGTTCTTTAAGTCACCGTGCTACACGCTTCCTTTACCAAATTTTAAACTATATTTTGCTCGTAGGCCTATCCACAATAATTTGGCTATATTTTTCAATGTTAAAGATTGCTCTGTATTACAGTTTTCATGTATGGACATAGAACAGTTCTTAATGTATGGACATGTGTACTCATAACAGGAAAATGTAGATATCTTAAAATAATTTTATACAGTTCTTAGTTTTTATATGCTGGTGAAACACATGCGAGTTTATGAAAAAAATGAAATTAGAGGGAAAAGATTTTTCCATAATAGCCAATTGTAGGCCTACATTGCAGAAATATCAGTTATATGTAACAATTTGTTTCTGATCCATTAGGTAGACATTTTAAAATAAAAAAATCACCTGAACTAATTAAAACTTTAAAACAATAAGTTCTTTACTGTTAGGAATTGATGCTAATTAGTAAATTTTTTTAAAATTTTCATTATATTTTGTAATAACTAGGAATGTATTTGTATAGTCTTTCATATTTTTTTCATTTCTTTATTTTAGTCCTTTGTATCCTATATTATTCAAATATTTAATGTTAGATGAGCCGGCTGGAATCGAACCCGGGCAGCCCAGGTAGCTAGGAACTCACGCTACCAACTCACCTACGGCAGCGGACTTGTAAATTATGACTTGTGAAAATATCAAGCAACTAAAATAAATAAAAATGGAATACATTTGCCGGAATATAATGAATTAAATCTTATTCCTTGCCCCATCAATCGCTCTAAGGTCAATGACAACTGTCCGGCCCTAGTATCATTTTCTAACTAAAGTCTTATTGTGAGAACCAGAGTGTAGACTGCCACAAATTGCAAATTGTAGCTATTTTCATAAGTCACTATTTCCGTTGAATAAATAGGCAAGAGACGATCTCGCAACAGGTTGAAATCTTTATCTTAAGTTTTTCTTTTAAGGCCGATTTTCACATATAACTTAGGACCGGGCGACGACAGTGCTCCGACCGCGTCGTCTTCCGCAGTGTTCTTTGCTACGCGCAAAAGATGCAAAAATGGACCTTAGGACGGGGGTGTAAATATCTATTTTCACATTTAGGTGTGTTCGTGTCATCTTGCATGGCTGTTTTACAAACAAAAAACAAAAAACAAAAAAAAAACAAAAAAAAAAAAAAACAAACAAACAAACAAACAAACAAACAAAACGGAATTGTTCAGAAGGAGAGAAGAAAAGGAGTTTCACACAGCTTGCGGTAGACTATGTACGTCTATCTCTTATGTATCTGACTTAAAACCAAAGACATCACCAACACCTAGTCCAAATATCATACCTTGACTTAAGAGTAATTTCATGCCAGAGCTGGAATCAAACCTGAGAACTGTTAAGGTATACTTTCAGATATTAACTCGTTTCTTGTTTCACTGTATAAGATTTTATTGTGCACCTTTGGGCATATTTGTAATTTTAAAGTACTTGGTAAGTTATATCCTGTGGCTGTAATTTTAACCTTCTAATTAGACTACTTTTGTGATTAAGATGTGTTGAAATGAAAGGAAATAGACTATCTTCTAAGATCATTAAACTCATCACACATGTGAACAAAGTTTGCAGATATCCTATCCTCCGACAATTTATTTTGTGAATAATCTATTCGCGATATGGGTGCATATGACCTTACCTGTTGATGCGCCCCTAAGCCATACTACTACTATCATTACTAATGAGTTTATTACTGACCCTTTGCTAGGCCTTCATATTTTAAGTAACTTACTAAGAAAATCCTGGTGCTATAGCGGAAAACGTGTCTGATTTCCTATAAATCCCATCACATGCATTGATGGTTCAGATTCTCTTGAAACTGTTGATCCCGAACAATGAAAAATCACTTTCTAAAATAGGATTACAATCACCGCTCTTAAGATATTTCCTGACAGGAGTCATATTCCTAGAATGTGTGATATGAACAGATCTAAGAACAGAACAGGTCTATAACAAGAGGAGTAAGAGAAGGAGAAAGAAAAGGCGGAGGAGGGAGATGATGAGGAAAACGAAGAAGTAGAAGTAGAGAATATAACAAATATATCTTCTGGCCCTGATAGACTACCCACACTGATATTAACAAAAAGCCTACAGTAACCTGGTATGAACATAAATCATCTTCGAATGCTCAGGATTCTCATTAATATTGGCCTTTGGGCGAGGAATAAAATAAAATATAATAAAATAAAATACCGTAAAAATCTTAGTCATTCCTTAGCGTGAACATTCATAGCTACTTGTTAGAAACAGGCTATCATAATTATTTGCAACTACGTCAGTTACGTTTATTTTGCTTTCAGTATCTTATCAAAATTTAGTGCACTCTGGAACTTCAATCCGAATGTTGTTCAATTAAGAGACTGTACATAATTAATTGCCAATCATTTGGAAGGTTAAAAGAGGATATGTAATATCTGTCTTTAATTTTTTTATATTAGTTATTGGTTTATCGAACGTCGCATTGTTCTGCAGTAAATAAAAACAATTGTAATTAGTCTTCCGATCACATGATAGGCTATTTTACACCATCGAAGATATTTTTCTTTCTCCCAGTTTTACATCCCCTTGGCCTTACAGGACAGCGAGCTGTCGGGGGAGGAATTATCTGTGGGTCACAGAGAAGCTTTTTGATCAGACAAAGGTATGGAAGGCCTCTCCGGATGAACGATCAGCCCAACGCTTGAACCACCTTCGAAACAGCAAGAACGCATGACGATGTGTCACAGTCGCACACACACTCATGCCAAAGAAGAGGCGGAAGGGTTGAAGGTGATAATTAGGGCCCGGGTTTTAAGGCTTTTATAAAAGGTATTTTAGCCTTTCATTTTGTGGCATAGCCCTTCTTAGGTTTTAAACAACCGATTTTAGTCGTCTTAATAAAACACTAATAGGCTATTAAGAGCGAAAATTGTATTATAATTTTGACACACCTCTCTGTCGTCAATCGGCAACTAGTTATTTAAGAGTTGAAATGACAACGGATTACTTGCAGATTTCAAAGTATTGAAGACGGCTGAAGTTTCATTTCCTGCGACGGCGAGGCGGTACATTTTCGAGTTACAAAGACAAGCGATAAAGTGACATGTAGACCTACATTATTAATGTCAGTGTGTTGTTTAAATATATTTTTATTATGAATTTTCTTAAATTGCACAAATTCACATTATTTATTATCCTTTGCATTAACTGGAAAATCTATTTAAAACTCGTGTTTTTCTGCAAAAGTCTTCTTGCCCCTAATTTTTCGGCAAAAGTCCTCTTAGCCCCTAGTTTTTCAGCAGAAGTTCTCTTTAGCCCCTTTTAGCCCCTTCGGTCCAATTTAGCCCTTTTTAAGTTCTATAAGATTCATTGTATTCAGATGCTATGGGTACGAAACGGAAAAATGCGTTCAAATGTTCTAATTAGGAAGCTGGGGGGGGGGGGGGGGAAGGTTGAAAACCTTCAAATCCGGGCCCTAGTGATAATGATGGTCAGTTAATATCCGGGGACCACAAAGGCCTCAAATGTTCCGACAGGTCTCACAGCTGAGGAAAGCCCCGGAAAACCCCATCTAAGAAACTTATCCGACCTGGGAATCGTAGCAGTGGACTATCGCAGTTGTTGATAAAAACTAAAGTAGGCCTACAGAGTCTCGATAATTCAGTCATTCTGATTAGAGGGACGTTTTGGTCCGAAACGCTGCACCCGTTTCTCTAAATTATCTTTATTAACCTTTTTATTTTTTAATAACTACCAAAGGGCATGTGCCAATTATTATTATTACACATTTTCGCCATTAAGACAGTCTTTGAACTTGAATGTTACATGATTATACACTTCCTTCTTGTTTCTTCTTCCTTTTCTCATCCCAAAATCTCTTCATTCTTTGACTGTGTTCCTCTTTCCTTTGTTCGGTCTATATTTTACCTGCTTTCTTGCTTTCTTTTACTTCAAATTTTTCGTTCATAATTTTGTTTCTGAATTTTTTTCTTTCATTTATCATTTCCCTATTGATTCCTGCTTGTTTTAAGTCTTCTTCTATTTCTTGTAGCCAATTGGTTTTTTTGACTGAACTGTTAACTACATAAAAAATCCTCTTTGTGAGTCTGTTGTCGTTCATTCTATGTATGTGCCAATATTTTATATTAGCATTATTTTATACTAAACTAAAAAAATTATATATATATAATTTAAACGCAAGAGCCTTTTGTCTGCCAATAGACAGACATACGCATAACTGATTAATACGATTTCATGATAGTAGGAATAGACCATATCTATGTTAATATGAATAAAATAGCGGATATTAAACTGAAATTTTTGATAATGTGAAGACAATTCTTACTACCGTAGCGTAGCGTGAATCTCATGAAGGGTGGTTACGTCCATCAACTCTTCTTCTCCCCTTTTTTTTTACTGAATTTTTATTCCAGAATGACGTGGCAAATTTAGGGTTGTTGTCTTGATTCCAGCCTGTGCCATCATTATCATCACATATACAATTAAGGGAGGAAAGGGTTCGACGGTAGGGTGTATAATGTAAGAGGGAAAAAAGAAAGGTATTGATTTTTTAAGGGATGATAGAAAGAGGGAGTTTGAGGATATCGGCTTCCATGTAAAATAGATTTTTTTCTCTCCCTTCACCACAGCTTACCGAAGCTTATTCTGAGAACTGTGAGATGTAAGTACAGCGTCGTAGACCAGTCGTGGACATGTTTCATCTTGGGTAATGTTCGCGAACATTCGTTCTGTTTCTTATATACTGTATTATCTTACTGATACGAAATATGCAGTGTGTCTGACACTTAATGATATTATATATATATTAGGGATGGGTCAATACCAGATTTTCTCGATACCGATACATGATTTTTTCCTCGATACTCGATACCTAGGGCCCTGATGTATTGGTGAAATAAAAAGGCCGATTTCGGTGTTAAGTTCCTTCTATTTCGGTGGGTATTCCGTGAAATCAATTACTTTATACTACATTGGGAACTTTGCGCAGTGATAAACTTTGCTTCTTTATTTACATGAACTAACACCCCCCCCCCCCTCATTTCTATATTGTTCTGTCTTGTATGAACTGAAGTAACTTTCGATTTAGACATGATAAGAGTTAATATTCAAATATAATTACGAGAATTATTATCGTAATATCTACTAAACACCATCAGATAGCTATTTGCAAACAGAAGTGCCAACCATACCACTGTGGATAAAAGACGAAATCTGTTGAATACAAGTAACAAACATTTTACACTCTTCTGCTGTAATCGATCTTAGGCATCGCTAACTTGGCAAAGAGATAGCAGGAAAGGAGAGTACTCAACAGTACAAACCAGGTCACAGACAACCTTTGCGTAAATTTTGCAATCTTTGTAATCGATCACAAATGTTGATGTATCGGTACATCTTCGACAGCCACAGAAAGAGCAGACAAAATATAATACATTACACCAAAAGACAATATTGTGATTTTAAGGCAAATTTTCGTGCTCATTTCTCACTTTACGGACAGAAGGAGCATATTTCGCGCTTATAGACACATTTCGCGGAATCGAGTAAATTTCGCGATATTTCGTGGATTCAATTTGGTTCATATTGGTATTTTAAGCATATAAAAACTAAATATAGCTAAGGGAGGTTGTTTTATAAAATTTCGCGCTTACCGTTGTTACCAAAAAATACGGCCCCTATCGATATCTTCAACATTTCCAGTTTCATTAAATAGGTACATTAAAAATTAAAATTTGAGAGAACTGTGTAATACCAACTAAATTAATTAAGTCTGCATACTTAATGAGACAAAATTTAATATCATCAGTAGCCTATAATTATTTTTAAACTCAACATTAAAACTAAAATTAGTTTTTTAAACAGTCCACTTACAAGTTTCTGTTAAAAAATACTAGCATTCTCACTTAATTGCAGAATTGCAGAATTACAAAAGTATCGAAAAAGTATCGAGCGAGTTTTCTGAAGTATCGTTCGATACCATGCAAGTATCGAGAGTATCGAGGTATCGAAAGTATCGAGGACCCATCCCTAAAATATATATATATATTTATATTAATTATATTAGGCCTAGGGCTGAGCAAAAAAAAGTATACCGTATATATTGCTCACCCATAGGCCTATAATTTGCTTACTAGGCCTACATGTGACATAATAGTATCTTAATGCCTAGAGTCCGGATTTCTAAACAAAATGCATATATATATTCAGGCTTCTAAACATAAGCAGAAATGTTATATTTCGTAAAACACTCCTTGACAAGCGATTTTAACTTTAAAGAACATTTTAGAAGAAAAATTCCTATAAAACTGGGATTCGAACCCACGACCTTTGGCAATACGTGCCGATGCTCTACCAACTGAGCTAGCCAGCATTCGATTCACAACGCCATGTGGAATCTCTAACAGAACTAGGCCTACTGAAAAATCCGAGAAATAGATATTGAAGAAAAGTTAATCGAAGAGGAATTGTTGTATTGCTTTTCACAAGTACCTGTGACGTCATTTTCGCTTTGCAAATCGTTCTTTACTGACAGACGCACGATCTTCACACAAGCAGATCTGCGGATGGCATCTTTACATTAGCCTTTACATAACTTACTGTAACAGCCGTGAATAAAGTAAGATTTCTACGAATCTAACAATTTATTTTATTTTCGTGTTCTTTGTTTGTTTTTTTTTTTTACTTGTTTTTGTACTTGTTTCTTACATTAATCCTACTTATTTGCTTGCTTATTTCATTGTTTTGTTTTGCTAATAAATCCGGGCTAATGACATGCCCTCAATTACTGTTCATTAAAATATTGGCTATGACGTGGATTTTTTAGAAATCCGAATTTATTCGGTAAAGGGCTAATTGCTTTACTTCCCTTCCATATTTTAGTAGTATACCGGTACAGCAAAACAAGCGTGGAAAATCGAGGAAGAGTTTGAAAAGATGGCTCAAAGGCGATGAAAAAACACTAACATAGAAAGAAGTTATATGGTAAATCTATCCTCAAATAAAAGGATGGCCTTAACAAACACTATGCGGTAGCACTGCAAGGTCTTTGAACTGGTTTTGTAAACTTATATCGAAAGGGGAAAAGAAGATCCTATTCTGTAACTAATACCGACAAAAGGGTTGCTAGTATTTTCAGACAAGTGTATAATGTACCTTCCACCCCTTCACTGCTTTTAATACTCGGCGGTCACAACATTTTGGAGGTCGGTCAATAACCCTAACATTTGCAAAACAAGTGTATAACTTTCGACATAGAATCTGAAAACGAAAACAACATTTCAAATCTAGTTATACAGACTTCTACACCTCAAAAGGGGTTTTGGCAAAGGATACATTGTTATTTTATGCTTGTTTATTCCCATGGGGGTGGATAATAATGGACACAATAGGCCCTGGGTCAATAACCAATGCGCTGTGATCTTGTGAAGCAGTTCATGAAGCATAGATTTCATAATATATCTTTTGTTAACTAATACAAACTTATGGGAAAGTTATCAATATCGGTGACAGAATTTTCATCTACTACCATGCTGAAATGTGAGAAAGTGTGGAGATAGGTGACAGGGTAGGGTAAAGCCTTGTTAGGTCATATCGTAGCCAGATGTTTGAATTTCCCACGCTTTACAGGAACGGGGTTAATGTCTTTATTTATGTGTAACTAACCAAATAACAAGACAAGTTGCATTTGTTTTAATATTTCAAGTACCTGGTATAATAATTAGGCCTGCTAAAGAGCTGTAAGGTCTATTACTTAAAGACAGTTTCATCGGTATTTATTAAAACAAAGTCTGTTATTAAAACTAAACTTTAGGGAAACTCCAAAATTCTGCTTAAAATCCAAATTATATGATGAATTAAACTTTTAGGGTTAAAGCAAGATACTATATGTTCAGAATGTTCCTGTCGATAAAATACATTTATCAAACGGTAGGCCTTTATTTTAACTCGTTATCAACTTTTAAATGTTCTTGACTAACGTTGTTTTCACAAAATACTGCATGATAAACAATTATCTTAAACTTTCTAGTTGTTTTTGGCTGTAAATTAGTCAAAGAACAGAAATTTAATTTCAAATCTGTTTAAGACCGTAACTTAGGCTCTGTATGTGAATAACCACAACAAAATTTCAGAAGATACAAACTTTATAGGCTTTAATATTATTTTTAAACAAAAAGGAAGTCAGAAATTGAACAAATAACTACAGGATATACTGCTATGATAAGGCTTCCTGCAACTTAAAATGCTTACACACTTCTCAAAAAATTATAAATAAACATTTTAGAACACTTTTTTGGCAGAGTACCCGTGCTTAACCTCCCCCATCGCAGGACTTACATACGAAAACCTGCAGGGGTTGGAAGGGACTATGGGTAAACACTAGACGCGGCACGGATGGTCTTCCTGGATCAACTCGACGCAGGGCCTCCTCCGAGAACAACACAAACGCATAGGGAAAAGGACATGGAAAAACAAAACCCTAGTCTAGAATCCAGGAAGAAGATTCTCACTACTGAAAAATCCTCAACCGGCTGGAAATCGAACCCGGGTCACCGGAGTGGTGGACAGGCGCGCTATCTACTCACCTGCGGCAGCATTCCCCTATTTAGTCAATACAACTATATCTTCTTTATGCTCGTATTAATGGATTTCTTATCCTGTTGTAGTTTCATTCAAACATATCAACAGGATTTACTTATAATTAAACTGATCTAAGTTAAGCAAATTTATAATGAAGAAATAATATATTGCGATATAAGTGCCGTAAGCGGTGCATATGGATCGAGGAAAGAGTTTTTTCAATTTCCGAGATCCGTTATGCGCTTACGGCACGAGTATTGCATGCTATTTTTTGCACGATGATTATTTATATCAATTTATTTATATTAATTGAGATATTAGCTAAAAATATTATGTATATACACTATTGAAGATGGATGTTATATTTCAGAAAGTGATTCGCATGTGGTTGTTGTTAAGGGAACCAAATACTTGTCCTGTTAAAGTCGCCACAAACTGGGGGGCCTTGGTTCCGGTCTTCCATAAAGGCTTGTATTACGATGATTTTACTTACGGCACTTGTGCTTTTTGTAATTTTTACCGCACGGAGATTTCTTTTGTTTTCATAGCAACCAGATTGCGTGCGGGAATGTCAAGTTACGTTCACGGCAACAATATTCGTAAATACCACTAATTAGTTACGTCGTGCCAAAAATATACAAAAGTAGGCTATATGTGGATATCCCCAGACGATTTTAGTAAATGGGTTTACAACTACCTGGGTATGTTTCTATGAGTTATTTTGCTTGATGTCATCTGCCTACCCTGAAAATTATAGCTTATGCGTTAGTAAGAATACATCCCCAAGAAAGGGGGAATGAAAAGCATTGTTCTCATATAAGGGGTTGAATACTGCCGTGGGTGGTCAGTATGCTGCTGACCGGTCAGTTAAAACTGGGAAGAAAAGTGTAATTTCTATCGAGTTATCTAAAGTCAGGGCACACTTTGTTGTTTCCCGAAAACTGCAGAAAACATGACGTCATCAAGCACATTCTATAAAGTAGTGAATTCATCAAATCTGTTAAATAATAATTTCATGCTTTAACTTACACAAAAGTGAACTGAATTTTCGTATAGCAACCATAGTAAATAAGACACTTCTACAAGTGTTAAAATCACTCTTAGGACTCCAACACTAGACAGGGGGGTGAGAGAGTGAGAGAGAGAGAGAGTGGGGAGAGAGAGAGTGGGGGAGAGAGAGAGTGGGGAGAGAGAGAGGGAGGAGCTGAGGGGGAGGGAACAAGAGAGAGGAACAAGTTAAAATGGAAGAAGAGAGAAAGGGAAGATGATATGCCTAATGAATAGGCTAGGTTAACTCTAAAAATAATTGTCTTATTATTTTGATCATTCTGTGCAGTTTCAAATAATAAGCTACTCATATGTAAAAATAATTTAGTACAAACATAACGAGAGATTTATGTTTGTATAGTATGTATATAATTTTTTCAGGCAAACATGTTTTTCTCATACTCTTTGTATAGGCCAATTGTTTTCTGCGTCCTTTGTCCTTTTCTCTCACAACTAGGCCTACAAAAATTGCAGACTATTAATTATAACTATTGATAAGTAATACTTGTTATTAATCTTGATCACAGAATAAGATAAAGATGTGGTACCATTAGCTCAACTTTTTTTTTTTTACTTTGATGAACGCCTAGGCCTTTCGGTATGGATACATAGTCTTCAGGACATATTTCTTTGTAAACATGTAGATGTAACTTATTATTTAACATTTTTATTTTATTTTGTTTTACTGGAAAGCATATTTAAATATGTACAAATGTAGGCTAAAACATTTTCACAATAAATATTAACTAATCTATTTATTAGCCAGTAGGCATATTAAGTTATTTATCCGAAATTTAAACTTTTCATGAAATTGTGTAATTTTTTTAAACATAATATTCGAACATTAGATAGAAACGTGTAACATATTCATATATAATATGAATGAATTCGTTCACCCTTGTAAATTATTCTACTGCAACCCAATGTCGACAAGAAAACCTTGAAAACATGAGATACAATGCCACGGTTTCAATGTCAATGTTAGCTCAAATAACATAATTTAAAATGGATAGTAAAACTTTACTGATATTGTTCTTCATGTAGTAGGCAATTCTTTGACCTTCAGCAGAAGTGAAAGTATTTTACCTGTTGCGCAACGTCTTGAAAAACACAATGCATCTGTTTTAATTCAAAAGCTTTCGAATATTCTACGTATTTACGACTGTACCAATATGCTGCTCCCTTTCTTAAAAATAGGAACGATTGTAATTTCGCCAGTTGTAAGCAATTTAGCGAATCCCTTAAATGCTATGAAAGGAACTCAACAACAACATTTCCCTTTGGAGACAATACACCAATATCCTTCTTATCCAATGTCCAGCGAAAGCCTTCTATTAGAACAGAAAAGGGACAAAAACCTTGTGAATGTATTGCGAAAGAAGGTTTAATATATAGCTTTATGACAGTCGTAGAAACTCTGGCTTGGGTTGGGTTGGGCTGAAGGGTACTGAACCGATTGCAGAATTGCACGTCCAAGACCGTAATTTGGGCCATGGTAAACATTACTTCTTTTACATTTCAAATGTTAGGGAGGGGAATTAGTTTTAGATGGATGGACGGACAACAAAAAAGAATAAAGAAAGAATTCTAGAAAAAGGAGAGGCAGGGACAAATTATTCAAGTGGCGGATTTCTTGAAACGTTTCAAGCAATAGGACTGCTTTGCAAACTAATAACTATATCAATAAGCCTATGCGACTATAGGTCTATAAGTAGTAATAAATTCCGATCTATAATTAAACTTCTTAAGGTACTACAGTATAGGCCTATTGCCTTGAATTGTAGGATACCATTAAGTTAATATCGGGGTACATCGCGGCGCGACTGGTTGAGGTACTGCGCTACAAACCGGAGGGCCACAGGTTCGATTCCTGATGAGGTCGTTTGGATTTTTCAATTGGCCTAATTCCTCTGATGGCACTATTACCTTGGGTCAAGACAATTCCCAACATAAATGAATATCGGGAGCAATTCTGGGCGTAAAGACGATCAGTGCGTAAGGTTGAGAACCTTATCACCTTCACGTGTCGAATGTCTAAAAATCTGGAATCCTCAACTTCTTGGAGCCCTAAGGGCCTTCACGGACTGTATAAGGACCACTTTATCTTTAATAACATCTTTAATTAGTTATTTGAATATAAGATATACAGTATCATATAACAATAAATATTTATATCACATTAATTTTCTTGAGATAGGCCTATAACTGTAAAACAAACATTGTATAGGCCTAAACCTAATATTAATTTCAATCATTTCATTCCTCAGATATTATAATTAAGGCCCGGATTTTTATGCTCTTATAGCTTAGAATGCAACAAACTATAACCGTATGTTTACATTCTTCTTTTGTGTTGGCTAGTGTCCAAGGTTCAATTCCGGGGTAGCTCTTTGTACTTCACTTGTCCATCGACTAAGCAAGGTACGATTTAGCTATAGACAAAGAGAATCTAACCTATAAGAACATAAAAATCCGGGCCCTAATTATAATAACCTGGCATAAACTCATTACATAGGCCCCTTCATGTGCATGTGCATGTTGCTAACTATTGATCTGCAATCCTGGAATATATCACCAGTACTTCTTCAGATTCTGGAACTGAGTGCACTCATCTTATTGAGGACACACTTGAATAAATTGGTGTAGCTTCCGACAACGGAAATTACTATTGGCGAGACTCATTTTCTCACACACAGTAATATCTAGATTCTAGAACCATGTAGCCTAGACAGCAAAGAGAACAGTGTTACAATGATTAAAACCTTGGTATAGCCTATTTCTTGAACACAATTCTGTAATCTTCGATGAAATTTTAATTTCTTTTCGATTTCCTTTGCTTCTTTTTTAATACAAGAAAGAAGCATGCTGACCAGTTGACCCTCAATCCTATTTGGCAATTAAGTCGAAATGCAGCTGCTGGACTCACAACTTTGGCCCTGCCAGAGTTGTAGCATCATAGGGTTTAGATATCATGTAACTTTTATGTTTTTTTCTTCTTTTTTTCGGGATTACGATAAAGTGTCCACCGCTGTGGCGTAGGGGATGCGTTGGCTCCTCTCACGCAGCGGGCCCGGGTTCGATTCCTGGTCGGGACAAGTTACCTAGGTGGGATTTTTTCTGGGGTTTTTCCTCACCTGTGAGACAAATGTCGGTTAACTTTAGGCCCTTGTGGTCCCCAAATATCATCTGGCCATCATTATAACCTTCATCCCATCCTCGCCTTGTTTGGAGTTAGTGTGTGTGAATGGTGTGTCTCGTCCTATGTATTCATGTTGTCTCGGAGATGGCCCCGGCATTGGGATGATCACTCATCCGGGGAGGCATTCCATGTCCGTGTCTGGTCAAAAAAGTATGTATGTGATCCAAAGATAATCCCTCTCCCGACAGGTCGCGGCCCTGAAAGGCCCGGGAGGCTTGGGTCGCTTAAATCCTAAAAGGGAGAGATAAAACTAAGATAAAGAAAAAAGAAAGAAAGAAAGAAAGAAAGGTTACGATAAAGTATAGGCCTAATTGCCTACCACACCACATTTCAGCTCTTTATTTTACATCTTCCACTGTTGCTTCTTGTCGCCACTGGGACTTTCGGTCATATGAACTCATGGGATGTCGAATTTTGAACACGTTTAGATCTAAATTAATAAGACTACTTAATGATGAGTTGCCTAACTACTATACAGTACTTAGAAAACATATGCTTTTCGAAAGATAAATTCCCTTTTAACATCTACCTTGTACGAATATATAGGCCTACAAATTAGGCCTAATCAGTTTTAGTAGGCCTACCTATAGTATCTGAAATAATTATCTATCTTAACCCGTCTCCTTATTTCAAAATCACTACCGGTACAGGAAATTAATTTTATTATTGTGATCATTGCCATTCCATTGTCCATGTTTGCTTTTACTATGTAGCCTATGCCACATTGTATGTTATCGTCTCTTTACATCATTGCTATTTACATTGCATTTGTTTTTTCTTAGTTTTATTGTCTGTCTTTTTAAGTTTATGTAATTTATTAAGAAATAGCATATCTTGTATGTTTGTATTCCTAAATAGTGTAGCCTAATTTAGTTAGCCTACACTCCTGGTTGAGTGTAAGAGAAGGCCTGCAGGCCTGCAGGTTAAATAATGCATATTATTATTATTATTATTATTATAACAACTCTTCCTTAGCCAGAGTTTTACCTCCCTTTATAGGGACGTTTATGTGGCCCACGCCGCCCGGGCCTTACAGGATCGCAACCTATCGAGGGAAGGAGTTTCTATGGACCCACACTTTTTTTTATCAGAAAAGGACATGGAATGCCTCCTCGGATGAGTGATCAGACCAATGCCGGCGCCACCTCCGACACAACATGAACACATTGGTGAAGGAAAACCACACCTAGATTAGGCTACTTGTAATGACCAGGAATCGAACCCGGGCCCGCTGGATGAGAGGAGCGAATGCATTCTCTGTGCCACAGCGGTAGATATTATTATTATTATTATTATTATTATTATTATTATTATTATTATTATTATTATTATTATTATTATTATTATTATTATTATTATTATTATTATTATTTTATTAAGGATTATTTAAATGTATACAGTGATCAGGCCTATACCACTTTACATTTCTTCACTTACTCCACAGGTTTTTCTTAGGAAACAGAATATTTATTCTTATGGTATGTGATGTAGCCCACTCGTATGATGATTCCGCCACTGAAAACATTGTGATACGCCTATACAATACTTCCCTCTGTCCAAATTCTCACCCTCTCGAAGTAAACCACCCACCCTCAGCAAACCTCTTCACAGGAGAAAGCTGTTACGAATTCCTGAAGACGGATCGATGGAATAAATATTGTTGCAGAGTAGGCCTATCTATATCCTATGAGACTGAACAATATTTGATTTATTGGTCCCAAGAAGCTCTCAACAATACTTTAAACACATGCAGGTTGGAGAAGTTTCTCGGTTTCCAGTCAGATTTCATAAATTACCTCACCATTTGTTAACTCTCAAGCAGCAGTCTAATTCAATGCAATGAAAATATTTTTTTAACACATCTTATATCAGACATTCATACTAAAAGCTATGCAGGGTCTACCCTATAAAACTGGGGGTTGATAATACACTGTGAGCTACAGAAGGTTTTTAAGTTTTCACAATATTATTTCTAAATTTGAATTTCTGGATTTTTCTTCGTATACCGTTGTAGCGTAGGGGATGCGCTTCGTTCTCCTCATGCAACGAGCCAGGATTCGATTCCCTGGGTGGGGGTTTCTCTTCACCTGTGAGACGAATATTAGGAAACTTTAGGACCTTGTGGTCAGCAGATATCATATGGTCGTCGTTATAGCTTTCATCCCATCCGCGCCTTGTTCGGAATGAACATGTGTGAGACTGGTGTGTCTCCGTCATATGTGTACCTGTTGTCGCGGAGGTGGCCCCGGCATTAGGCTGATCACTCATCCGGGAGGCCCTCTAGGTCGTTAGCTGGTCAAAAAAGTGTGTATGTGATCCACAGGGAATTCCTCTCCCGGAAGGCCGGGGCGGCATGTGTCTCAGAAACCTCCTTGAACGGAGGAGATAGGCTAAAACTGAGAGAAAGAACTATTCCCTCTAAACAGCTTTTAATTTAATAAATTTATAATACCACAACCTCTCATCATATCTTATTTTCCACCGGTTAGTTGACTGAGGTACTATTTTTTTTTAATTAGGCCTAGAATTAAATGGCAATCACCCGAAATTTGCTTATGCAGATGATGTTTGTCAGTTGGGCGACGGGATAAACACAATAGAAAGAAGTGCAGAAAGTATTTTCGATGCCTGCAGTAATGTTGGATTGGATATTAATACAGAAAAAATCTAAGTACCCTATGTAAAAGTAAAGTGTTCCCTATTACAGGCCTTGGAGGCCCAGAGGGTTCCAGGAGGTTGAGGCTCCCAGATTTTTAGACATCGGCACATTAAGGTGGTAAGGTTGTCAGCCTTACGCACCGGCCGCCTTTACCCCCAGGATTGCCCCTGGTACTCAATTCTGTTAGAGGCTGAGTCGACCCCAGGGCCATAGTGCCACCAGAAGGATTAGGCCAATTGAAAAACTCCAACGACCTCATCGGGGATCGAACCCGCGACCTTCCGGTTTGTAGCGCAGCGCCTCAACCACTACGCTACGGCGTACCCCCAAGTACCCTATGTGCTCATGAAAAATCAAAATAATGCGCTACAAAATATTGTAATAGCAGATAAACAAGTGGAGGGCCTACAAATAATATTAAGGCAGAAGTTAAATGTTGACTGAAGTCAGGAAATGCTTCTTTTTATGCAGTTTAGAAACCTTTGCCTTTTTGTCTTCTGTCCAGGAATCTACAAATGAAAATTTAGACCTATAAAACAATTATCCTTTCGGTTGTATTAAATGGATGTCTTACTCATCGGGAAGAACATAGGCCTAGTCTGAGAGTGTTCGAAAACAGAGTAGGCTACATAGGAAAATATTCGGACCTAAGAAAAATGAAAGTGGGACTGGAAGAAACTGTATAATAACGAGCTTCAAAACCTGTACAGTTCACCGAATAGACCTGTACTGTAGGCTACTAAGGGATGAAATGAGAAAGTTGAAGTGGGCTGGACATGTTGTATGGGGGAGGCAAGACTTATGTAAAAATGTTATCTGGGAAATCCGAAGGGAAGAGATCAATGGGAAGACCTAGACGTAGGTGGGAGGACAATATTAGGATAGATTTAAGGGAAGTAGACTTTTGGAGGGGTAGTTGGATGGAGTTAGCACAGAAAAGAGTTGAATGGCGGGCTCGTGTAAGCGCGGCAGTGAATTTCCGGGTTCCATAAAATTGATCATATTCCTTTAGCTTCGCTTAGGATTTGTCTATTGCCTTTGAGTAAGTAAGTAAGAAAGTAAGTAGCCTAAGTAATCGAATGTAGCTTATCAGAGTACGAATACTAGGCTATATGTGCATTTACCTAATGATTAGGGGGCGGATTTCTATGACCTAAAAAATAAGATATATGCATGCATTTATGACCTAAAAACATTAAAATATGACCAATAAAATTTTAAATATGACTTTACCACTTACATATTGTGTATATTTTTTTAAAGTTTCATTACAATACAATATATTAAAATATAGTGTTAATTATTTAAAATATCTGTAAATTCTCAAAAAGTATCATTATAATACAAAATTTACAAAATATGATACGAAATTTCAAAGTTTCTTTAATATGCACACAAATATGCCAAAAATATGACCTAAATATGCATATTCATACTAAATATGCTACAATAGTTGAAAATTTCCTAAATATGCAGTTATATGCACAACCACAATAAAAGTCGTTCCATTTTCACCAGGATGCTTGGAATCGGGTTTAAATTAGTCGGAAACCTGAAATAATACAAAGGAGAAAAATATGACGTGTCATAGAAATCCGCCCCTACTAATGATACATATAAAACTTCTGTAATTTGGGTAATTTTATTTATCTAACTACTACTAAAAATTAGTTTATTGCAACCAAATGGAATGATCAATGGAACAACAATGGAATGATAAGTGGGAGAAGAAGAAACAGGAACACCCCGAGAGATCTTGCTCTCACCCCATTTTGCCCATCACAAATTCCACCGAGATTCGATTCCGGGTCTCAGAAGTGGAAGGCATGGGAGCGTACATTTTTCGGACTATTTAATTATTATTTTCATATTAATTGTGAAGTAAACTATTTGTAAGGAAGTTTAAGAGATGCTGTGAAAGCCTGCAATGGTGAATATAACGTTACTGCTATTTCTTCAACCTCAGCATAGTAAGGTTCATTATATTTTATTTTCATAGGTTATGAATGTTTAAATTCTAGAGGGAGAAGCATAATGTGTTCTGAATAAAGATCACCGATCATTGAAGTGATGGATAACGGAGTTCGGTCGGTATACTCTCCTTGGTGAACTTGTTTGCAGATGTCAGTTGGGTTGAAGTCGCAACATCTGTAGGGGTGAAACTTTTCCTTACAATGCTTCCTACCTTTTATGAACAAAAAGCTTATTTTTGCCAAAAGATGCGGAAACCCAAGAAAAATAAGAACGGATGAAAAGGAAAGGTTTTCGTTTCATAAGACCATCTTCCTCCTCCACCTCCTTCTGCTTCTTCTTGTATAGAGTTACGCAACTTCACGTAAACAAGCTTAGGATGGACGCTGCTGGGGAAATGGAGTCTAAATAGTGACAAAACGATACCTGCTACACGGTCACGATAAAGAAAATCAAGCAAAGAAAGAATGCATGTTCCACATGCCTGGGCCACATTTTTTTTCGGTACCAGTAATTTATTAAATTTTAACAACAATAAATATACTGTATAAAACTCTTCATCATCATCATAATTTTCTTTTCCTTCTTCCTTTAACTTACCTCTTCTATCGAGAGAAATGCAAAAAGTCTTTCCGATGCCTACAGGAATGTTGGATTGGAAATTAATTCGGAAAAAAATTAATATATGGTCATGAAGCGTCAAAATAATGCGCTACAAAATATTAGAATAGCCGGTAAATCGTTCAAACAAGTGTAGAAATTCAAATATCTGGGAGTAATAAATACAGATACAAATAATATCTACGTAGAAGTTAAGTTTAGGCTCAAATCAGGAAATGCTTGTTTTTATGCAGTTCAGAAACTCGCATCTTCTCGTCTTCTTATCCCGATATCTAAAAATAAAAATTTATAAGACAATTATCCTGCCGGTTGTATTACATGGATGCGAGACATGGTCGCTTACTCTTCGGGAAGAACATAATCTGAGATTGTTCGAAAACAGGGTGCTTAGGAAAATATTAGGGCCTAAGAGAGAGAAAATGGGGACTGGAGAAATTGCATAACGACGAGCTTCATAACCTGTACTCGTCACCGGATATAGTAAGGGTAATTAAATCACGGAGGATGAAATGGGCTGGACATGTTGCGCGTATGGGGGAGGAAAGACATATCTAAAAAAATATTGACTGGGAGACCCGAAGGGAAAAGATCACTTGGAAGACCTAGACGTAGGAGGGAGGACAATATTAGGATAGGTTTAATGGAAGTAGAATTTACGAGGGATGATTGGATGGAGTTAGCACAGAATAGGGTGAATGGCGAGCACAGGTAAGCACGGCAATGAACCTCCGGGTTCCACCAATTAGATAATGTTCATTTAGCTTGCTTAGGAATTGTCTATTGCCATTGAGTAAGTAAATCAGTATTTCAGAAAGGAATTACCTTTTTTGCCTGCCATCCAGAATAATTCTTTAGTAATCACGTAAAAAACAACCTATGTAAAATTCTATAGGGATAACGTATCCAAAAACTAACTAAAACAAAACAGTTTTATGCACATGATGTAATAAATTAACCATTAATTGATTCTGACAATATGAACACTCATTACATGATTATTCATATTGTAAATTCAAACGTGACACAAAATACCGTATTCAGTGCAACTGCAAATTGAATTCACATTATCACAACTCTTGAATTGAGTTGAAGCATCAAAACTAATGTTCGATCATTACTACACCGTTAGTAAGGGCGTAGTGATCTCCCATCTCTCCAATATGACTTTACTGCTTATCTTATCTTATCGGCTCAGGGGCTGAGCCCTGACGGGCTCGCGCACGTAGGCCTCATAGGCGGGCCCATTGGAGAGTGTTGGTGGAATGAATGAAGGGGGAAACGAGAGGATCCCCGAGAAAACCCCCAAGGTCACGGCTTTGTCCACGCCCGCCGGCCCCGAGATTTGAACTCGGGACCGCTAGCATGCCAGGCCCACGCGCTAAGCATGAGCCAGCGTGACGGCACTCTACTGCTTACAGTTTAACCTCTTGTTTTTTAAAATCACTGAACCCATGTAGTTCTGCTGTATTTATACTCCATCACAGAAATAAGTATTTGGAATTAAAATATCAATCTTTCCATTTTAATCTTGAAAGCTTGTAATTTTTATTATTATTGGGAAGAAGGTATAATTTATTGTCGATGCACACAAAATTCTGAAAATTAAAATTCTGTTTGTCGACAGTGGCTATTAGGCCTATTTCTGGTCCACGTTTAATCAAACCTCAAATTAGAATTCTGCATCAAGAACTAAACTCCTTGGTTACTTCCCTGAAGGGCCTAGGCCTACCACCCTACCTCTGCGTCATAAGCTTATAGGCCTACCATGGGCAGTTGGCAGGATGGGGAAGCATGACGTGGTCAGCATGTCGATATCCTCGGGAGTTAATGATGAATTCCGCGACCGGAGCCGCTCAGTTTGTATAACGATGTTGAGTGCACCCCGTTCCAGACCTTCCTCGCTCAGAAAAATCCGTGGAGATACCGGGCATCGAACCTGGGCCTGCGGATCCGTAACCAGAGACGCTAACCACGAAATCGAGCAGGCGAACTAAATTCTGCATCAGCGTGTTCCTATTCCAGTTCTTCAACTGAACGTAAAATTTATAAAATGAATCAAAGGTATTTAACTTTTGTTACGTTTATATAGTATTTTTACGCGTATTTTACACGTCATGAAAAAAAAAACTTTTTTTTATGCGTCAAGACACAACCCTCTTTGCAAGGAATAGGGGCAGGTAGAAATTGAAATTCAGAACTGACAACGCTTCCTTGTTTTATTTTGGGAACTGTTTTGTCAGTTCCTAGGCTGAAGACTTGGATGGACCCTGAGGAAGGTGGGATGGACTTGCTGGAAGTTACCTCGTCATTCTATAATAACCTGGCCCACAAAGATCTTTTAATTCCTACTCGTATGTAACCAACCCCTGTAGGGGGTAGGACTGTAGAGGGTGCCGGCGTATGGGTTGATTGAATATAAAAAAAATCTCTTGTATTCATTTTTATACTCAACAAAAGAAGAAATATTGATTACATATTTGTGTATTGTGGGAGTACTGAATGACTGATATGTACCTAGATGATGGAACAGCTATAACGTTCGTTTTCCGTATAAAAGTCTAGCCGTATGTTGAAAGTTTTTAAACACAATAATGATAACAGAAAACCAGGTGATACACGAATGAATAGTTTAAAAAAATTGGATTATCCAAGAACTTCTTGCTGACAGATTGAACTGATTATCTGCATAGTGAAGACTGAGCTGGCCAACACGAAATAATAAGTTATAAACAGTCTTGAAAAAGAAACATATACCAAGAATGGTGATGATGATATTGGTAATGATGATGATAATATTGTTATTAATATTAATAATAATATTAAAATAAAGTCCACCGTTGCGGCATAGGGGATGCTTTCGCTCCTCTCAGGCAGCGGGCCACGATTCGAATCCTGGTCGGGACAAGTTACCTAGGTGGGTTTTTTCCTGGGGTTGTTCCTCACCTGTGAGACAAATGTCTGATAATTTTAGGCCTTTGTGGTCCCCGGATATCATCTGGCCGTCATTATAATCCTCATCCCATCCTCGCCTTGTTTAGAGTGAATGTGTGGGTGAATTGTGTATCTCGTCCTGTGTTCGTGTTGTCTCGGATGTGGCCCGGCATTGTGCTGTTCACTCATCCGGGGAGATCCTCCATGTCCTTGTCAAAAAGTATGTATGTGATCCGGTCCTGTAAGGCCCGGGCGGCGTGGGTTGCTTTAACGTCCCTAACAGGGAGAGGTAAAACTAAGGTAAATAACTAAGGTAAATAAGGTAATAATAATAACAATAATTTATTAGGGTCTATTGTAGCATCATCATTGTCTGAGTTCAAGAAGGCGAACACGTGCGGCAAGTGGTAGCTTATAAAATATATCAAAATATGCTCTAACCGAGTTAAGTTTTACCCGGAAGCCAAATGTCAGATTGGAACAAGAGGTCCACCGATTGACCTACTCTTGTTTTATACAAAATTGATTTTAAGTTATAAAGAAACGGAAAAGAAATGTATTTAAGTAATTTATTGTTTCTTAAAACATGTGAGATCTGAATATTTTTCAAAAGCTACCGCAACAGAGTTATTCGATATTTCGGAACGCGAAAATTTTACGCTGAAACTAGTGTTCAGTACCAGTAGGCCTAACGCTTCGCAATTTAAAATTTGAAGGGAGGGGAATAATTGCTGGGAAAGAAATTGAATCCAAGCAATCCCAGAGACCAGAGTTATTATATTATCGGACTATATCACATGCAAAATTTCCATCATACGTAGCCTAAGTTAAAGTGACACAAATTCAATTAGATTATTTATATTATTTTAAAATGTATAATTAAATTGTAAAAAGCCTATTTTTTAGACAAATAAATTCGAATACAATTAAATACACTCTTGGCCCACGTTTACATTCTTCTAGCCCATCAGTAAAAAAAAAAAAAAAACCGGTACCGCCAAAGTTGGAATAACTTACTAATCCTTGACGTGCAAAACATTTTTTTTTCGCCCTGACATTGCTCAATAGCCTGGATGAGTCTAGTATCGAAATAGTGTTATCTGAACGGGTGATTGTTTATATGAACGTCACTTTCCAAGGGAGTCACACCTCTGGTGCGGTGCCTTTACAGAGATGGGCGGGAAGGGAATAATAGCTTTGTCTCTCTGAATTCACCTCCAACCTCTGAACAGCCTTCCTTCACTCGCGTTTCGCCCGTGTCAGGTCGAACAAAAATTAAAATTGACAGTATGAAAAGTTCAAGTAGGCCCTACCACTCACAACTAAAGCTGACTTTCTCAGTCAGTTCAGTCAGACCTTCAAGACAACAAATAGGAATAGGGAAGTTCGGAGCAGATAATAGGCGTAGGCTTTCTATCCAACGTTGCCTAAATGGATTAGAAACGCTTGACAAAACAACTCTCTGACTTATTCTTTTATCTCTGCTATTTACAGAAGGTCCGCAGCCGTGAATGAATCGGTAGTACGCCTGTCTTCCACCCGGTGGTCCCGGTTCGATTCTCGGCCGGGTTGGAGATTTTCAGTAGTGAAAAATCTCTTTTCCGGGTTCAGGTCTGGGTGCGTGTGTGTGTATCGTCCTTAGGTTTAAGTGTTAGGTAGGGGACTGGCGCACCCCGGAAATAATTCCGCTGAGAATATCCCCTTGCATGATCACCAGGGGTCGTTCGCGACCCGATGGAACTACCATTCCGCTCACAGAAGAGTCCTTTGTTTTTAACTTTGTCTACTCGATACCACAGATATACGAATTAATCGGGATATCACCTTTGATCTTATCGGCCTTCTGTTTGAAGTAATTAACTCAGGATGAACTTTTTAATACAAACCTAGCAAATCCAACAGCATATAATACGTAAAGTATAAAAAAATAACTAGGAAGATCTTATGTGTTATGACTTATGACTCGCTCTCCAGGTGACCCTATATCCTTATACAGTAGCGTGCCATTTCTTATGACTAATGACCTCCATAACTTGTCGGACTCCTTACCATTAAAGCTATCATAAATCATTTCGCTGGGTCCCTAAGCTCAGAAGTCTCGTGCCACAAATGAAATCCCACTAAATTAACTTCTACAATACTGTTTATAGCTGAAGGGCGTGTTAGTTCCTACTGATAAGCAACAATGAAATCGCCAAGATTTTATAGAAGTCAGACTAAGAACGTTTAGCACTTATATTTTACTTTCTCGCATATACGTAGTGTAGAGAAAAGTACAGTGATCGTGACAACATTGAAACCTAGGTAACACCGGGCAAACATGTTCGCGATGCCTATGAGCCGAAAAAAGGTGTTTCTGCAATGATGTATTTCTGTGTGTGCAGGTCTGTTTCGGATAACTGTACATTGAATTTTATAATTATAATATTGGATTATTGACTTCGTTGCATTGCACGATGCCAAG
The DNA here is from genome assembly GCA_964059195.1 of Ectobius pallidus. Lineage (NCBI taxonomy): Eukaryota > Metazoa > Arthropoda > Insecta > Blattodea > Ectobiidae > Ectobius > Ectobius pallidus. The sequence goes on from CAXKWD010000008.1 coordinate 105,711,416, forward strand.
AGCGCATGCGCGGGCAAACGACTTCAGTAATTGTTGTAATACACTAGGCCAGCGGTTCCCAACCGGTGGGTCGCAGTGGGTCGCGGAAGGGTTACAGGTGGGACGCGACGCGATCCTAAAACTATCAGAAACCATCGAATAAACCATCAGAAAAGATAAGAAAAATCGAAACAAATTAAATTTTGTTTTGATTGTTTATCAATAATCAATCTGTATCTTCAAAAAAGCATATATATAGGCTTAGGCTATATATATTTGCAATATTTGATGGTAAATTATGTATACATAAATCTTAAAAATAAGATTTTTTATTCCACCATGGACCGATGCACCGTGGAAGTATCCCGATAAGGAAAGGTGGGTCGCCATCTGAAAAAAGGTTGGGAACCACTGCACTAGGCTATTATATGTTTTCCTGTAATTCTTGTTTTTCTCTAAAACATTCGTGAAATATCTTATCAGTTGATAAGAAGTGAAGGGAGGCTTCAACTAATATTGTATTGTATTGTATTGTAATGTTCCCCCGTGGAGGGGCAGAGGCGGGTTGGGAACGACCCTAAACACGGAGGCCACATAACGGGCCCATTTTGAACTGATATACCGTGCATTCCATTTGTCTCACAACTGAACACATGGATATATAATAAACTTCTGTTACATTCATATGCTGTAAGCTACATATCCTACTTCATAAAAAATGTAATTATGTCCACCTTATTTTTCAAATACTTTCAATGCAAACTATAGGCTACTCCATAATCAATATCCGAGCTCAGTTTTAAAGGTTTAGAAATCATTCATTCGTTAAATTCTTTGACGTGAGAATTTTGTTCTTTTACTGTAGGCTAATAGATGTTTACACCTACTGGCCAAAGAGTAACGTTCGAAAGTTCTTAAGTTATGCAGGATTTCTCTATAACATCCACAAGTTTTAGCTATCGACAAGGTGATTTACATTACCCACAATGAAGACATAAGAGATAATAAATTACAGACCATAGCTAGCAATCTGCGTACTCTTCATTAGGCCTATGTCTGTATGCTTGAGCTTGCATATGCTTCACGACTGTAAGTAATCTATAATAGATCTCATTCATAAGAAAAATACCATTTGGAATGTTCCTTTGACAATTTTATTGTACACTTAGAACGTCAAGAATCTAATTTTCTGTAAAGTGAGAGACCATGACTTTCACTTTTGTATTCAAAAGAAGTAATCGCGGAATTTTCCGCAAGCTAGGCCCTATATTGAAAAGAACGGACCAACAACAGCTACATTCCCTTAATAGCCTACTAGGTTACTTGCACGAGAAGAGCCAAATAGGTCTACAGCTTAAGGTCATGAACAATGTCGTAGTCTTAAGCAGTGAAGAAAAGTATTGACTGAATTTATTGATAGCCTAGTAGAGGTTGATTGTACTATATCAAGTTCCTCTGCATGGTTCAGCTCGAATGGTTTGTTGTTGAATCAATACAAAACTTCCTCTATAGTGTTCAGTATAAAGCCTATGTTAGGTAATATAAGCTAACTTATATCAAAATGCTGAAATGTTCAATTTCTTTGTATAAGACTGGATTATCAACCCAAATGGGATTCAATGTCCATACCAACATTAATTATATAATCTTCGAAAATATGTAGGCTACATGGATACAACACTAGAAGAAATTCTTGTCTTAACATTCCAAAACTTAGATTATATAGTTTGTATATTTAGGGCGTAAAATAAGTTTAGTATACTTGAATATTGACCTGGAAGTAAATATGACAAAATACAATAATTAAATGGTTGCATGAAAAAGCATTTTGGTAAGAACATAAGAGTGGAAATAAAACAAAAATTAGCCTACATAATATAGTCTCCAAACCAATTTTGAAGTATGGTAGTGAAACATGGGTCTTAAGAGCTCAAGATCGGCGACGTTTAGAGGCGTCACAGATGTACTGAGATCACTGATTGGCAAAACAAGATGGAATAGAATCAGAAATCAAGATGTTCGCGCACAATTGGGGGAAATGAATATAGTGGAGCAAATACGTAATTACTAAAAAAAATGGAAAGAACATGTAATAAGAATGCCACCTTGCAGATTCCTTAAGCATGCTTAATTATATAGACCGGACGGAACGGGAGATTTAGGAAGACATCGGAGAAGATGGAGTGACCAACATGAATTTAATAATTGGCCGCGGAATGGGTCATCGGCCCAAACCTTATTATGGAAGAAGAAGAAGAATATTAAGTAAAACAGTACATCCATATTTATATTTAGGTCCCGTGTGTTATAGGCTTGACATTTTACCGAATGAAATAGAATAAAAATCCACAACTAATAGAGGTTTTCAGGCGCAGTTTACAATTGGTTAATAAGAAATCCCACTCTTGATGAATTTTTAAACTTAAAAATGATTGTAAATATATTGTACTTTGTCTTGTTTGTCAAGTAGTTGTGTTTGGGCCTAAAGACGTTTGCTCTCGCCTACTCGCACTTGATACCCCTCCTCCTGAGACGTGATTCTGATTTTTGTAGGCAATGCATGGTAAAATCGCAATCGTAACCTGAATAGCCCAATCAGTTGAGGAGGTTAGAATGTACGACGTTAAACACATAATATACGGACATAAGGACTTTTGTGAATGAAAATTAATAGGCTACTTTTTTGCACTCCTTAGCTAGTAAGTGGTACTTACGAACGTTGTTTACATGGATCGTAAGTTGACATTCCCACACAGTCTTGTTGCTAAGGGCGGTTGCGATGAGGTTAAATTACTTACGGTCCAAGCGCTACGTCATAATTCATTACGATACACTTCATAATACAAGCCTTTATTGGCACGGCCCCCAGGACAAATATTCGGTTCCCATAACAATAAACAGATGCGAATCACTTTCTGAAATAAACATCTATTTTCAAGAATGTATTTACATAATATTTTCAGGTAATATCACAATTAATATAATTAAATTGATATAAATAATCATCGTGCAAAAAATAGCATGCAACACACGGGCCGTAAAGGCATTTACGGGTCTCGAAAACTTAAAAATCCTCGGCTGCACCTCGGGTTTTCAATCTGTTTCCTCAACCCGTAAACGTGCCTTACGACACTTGTATCGCAATATAGGCCTACTATAACGCATGAAAATCACAAAATTCAATTGCACAATTAAAGTAGCCTACATTCCAATTTGAAAGTGACTACCATCATGTGCACGATGCTAGTGTATTTCGATCCATGATAGCCAAATCAATGTCCACTCGCATCTACACCTGCACTAAGTCTAAGAACTAGTTGGAACCGCATTTGTTGACGTCATTACCGAGTGGAAATGGGCGAGTGTAGTACATTTCAACGCATAGGCTATGGAAACACAGAGGCCTACATTAGGCTATTTCGGGAGGTTTTTTTTTTTTTATTTATTCTGAAGATGGATTCTGAACTGTAAACGATATGTTCGTGGGAACTAAGTGTTACAACAAAGAAATAATTAATGATAAGTTACGAAGTTTTCGTGAATTACGGATTCACGAATTACTGTGGTTAGGCCCGTTTCCATTAATAAAATGAAAATATAGGTCGAAATAATGCCGTGCGAATTTGTCGTTTTTAATGCGAAATCTTTCTATTTGACTAAAATTTTATTTTGGAGGGAAATTTCGAGTTTTTAAAATTCTCGTTTTTATAAAAGAACTTAAATAATATGCTTATTGAAAGTCAAGTAAATATATGTGCTCGTTAATAAAAATGAATACGTCTATTCAACAAATCACTTACATGGTTATTTTGCAGGTTTGCCAGTGTTATAAATAACATAATTGTAGAAGATATAAAAAGTTATTATTTCAATTAAAAATACTTCTATCTATGGAAATGTTCATGATTTTTTGTTGTTGCTATATCACATACTTGAGAAAGAATACTAATCCCCATTCCTAGCGAATGTATTTTATATTTTATTTGAATTCAGAATCGCTCTATAAGTTAATATAAGTTGACTTTGATGAGTCGAGGTGAACAGACGTGCTCTAGTGCTGCTCCGCTCTCAGAATGGGTGATAAGGAAGCGCACATTTTGTTAGCATGTAAATTTTGCCTACGGACATTTGGTGAATTTGACGAAATTGTAATATGTAGTGGTGAATGTAGTGGAAGTGTTCATCTAAATTGTGTGCCTCTTAAAGCTAATGAAAGAAAAGTATTACACGAATCCAAAAGTCTATATTGGAAATGTGACGCGTGCAATCAAGTTGAGGTTAGTTCCGCCAATCTAACTATATCGAGGCTGCTAACGGTCATTTCTAAATTATGTGATGAACTTAATGAAATGAAGACATCTTTTAATAAACTTGAGTTTACTAGAGACCACTCTTGTGATTGCGTAAATATTGTTTCCACAATCAGCACGGAAATGTTCAACATGAGTGAGAATCAGTTAAACCTGAAAAAGCAGCTTGATGACTTATCACTTCAGCAGAGTGCGGTAGTGAATGAATTAGCTCAGTATAAAGAAACAAGGATTGTTAATAAAGACATAAATGAGTTTAAAGGTAATAATAATGTGTCGATCTGTGATCGTGACCTAAGTATTAGTGACAAGACTGTATTTTTCGGTAGCTCTGCTGATACATCATTGAGTAACTCTGTTCAAATCAGCCAGAATACAAGAGTAAACAACGACGATAGCAGAAGTTGCGAACAACTATGGAAACTAACATAAGCAAGTACAGTGATATAGTCAAAACAGCTTTGACAACTAGATTGCAGTCTTCCTCTTGTATTGATGAACCCGGGCCAAGTGTAAGTAACCACAGTGACAATAACTGGACTACGGTTTCTTATAGTAAGAAACCTAAAGCGCCATGTAACGACAAAAAGGATGTGGTAGGCCTACCACTGGCAAGGAAGCGCAGCTACGAATTCTTAACCGGTAACAGCACTAACAGCAAGAGTAAACTTATTACAGTAGAAAAAACTAATTTCTTGTTCATATCTCGGCTGGATCCAGGTATGGAATGTACTGACATGTTAGAGTACCTAAATGACTATAAAAGTGCCAACTATGATGTTGAAAAACTTAAATCCAAATTTCCAGGTTATAGTTCGTTTAAAGTAGGAGTACCACTTTCACTCATGAATGCCGTTTATTCTGCTGACTTTTGGCCGTCTGGTACTTTCATCAGTAAATTCAGATTTCCGAGGAGTTCTTTAAACTCTCTTGCAACGAAAGAGAAAAAAATAACCTAGAATATTTGCATCCTAAAAGCATTAATTTAGATTTTCATGCTGTAAAACAATTTGACTTTAAAATTCTGTACTGGAATGTTCAGTCCCTCTTAAACAAAATAGATTATATTACGCAACTTCTTAATGATTTAAATATTGATATACTGTGTGTGACTGAACATTGGTTAACCTTATTCGAGTTGTCCACAGTAAAAATAGAAGGATTTTATTTAAGTGATTCCTATTGTAGGTCAACTAAAGGCAAACATGGCGGTTCAGCTATATTCGTTAAAGAAGGTATTTTATCTAAAAAGACAGTTGATTTTACCGATCTATCTACTGATAATATATTTGAAATAAGTGGAATATTTATTGAGAGCGTTAATGGTTTCTGCTTATGTCTTTATAGAACACCTGACAATAGTAATTGTGTCTTTGAGGTTTTTCTATCTAAATTAAATGAACTTTTTAGTATTTTGTTCAGATCCTCTTTTAATACTAATATTGTATTAACAGCAGACTTTAACGTTGATTTTTGTGGAACTGGCAGTCACACAAAAGACTTGTTGAATTTATTTGAGAGCTTCGGCTTACGTGCTACTAATGACCAACCAACTCGTCCAGGTCGGGATGGCAACCATGGTACAGCCATTGATAACATTATTACAAATATTCATGTAGAGAAATGTTCCGTCAATCTCCTCCCAACTGTTTTTTCGGACCATGACGCTTTAATATTTCAGACTGCTTTGCCCAGCAAAAGATCTGCTGGTGTATTTTCCTCATACAATTCCATAAGGCCTTTTAATGAAATGACTATTGTTTATTTTATATATTTTATATATTTATTAAAACAGGTGAATTGGTTTGGTATATATAGTGTACATGATATTAATGATAAACTTAATAATTTTTTTAATATATTGCAACACATTGCAGATAAGGCTTTTCCTTTAAAGTTCGTCAAGTCAGGTATCAGTATGAAAGGTAGTAAAAATAAGTGGTACACTAGGGAGTTGGATGTTTTAAGAGATAAATGTCTATTCTATTATAAGTTGTTTACTTATTATGGAGTGACTTCTGCTAAATGTAAATATGCTGCACTACAAAAAATTTACAAATCAAAGCTTCGGTCAACTAAAATGAATTATTATTCTAATGTTATTGGTAATTCTAAGAATAAATGCAAATCTACTTGGTCTGTCGTCTCTGACCTTTTGAATGATAATTCCAAATGTAACACATCTTCTTCTGTTTTGAATGCTAATGGTTTTAATTCTTTCTTCGTTAACGTTTCTGAAAGCATTGTATCTAATATACCTAATGACAGTACCGCTATGGATTTCCTTCCACTATTAGACAAACCTAACAGCACATTTACATTCAAGCATACTTCTGTCGAAGCCATGTATGATGTCATTCTCAAACTCAGTAACAGCTCCTCTCTAGATGTATATGGTATGAACGCAAAGATTCTTAAAATAGCTTCAGAATTAATTTGTGAACCTCTGGTGCATATTTTTAACTGTTGCATTGATAGATGTATTTTCCCCGACATGCTGAAATTCGTCAAGGTAATTCCCATTTATAAAAAGGGATGCAAACATGATTATAACAATTACAGGCCTATTAGCATTGTTCCAATTGTTTCTAAAGTCTTTGAGATTCTATTGAACAAACAGATTGTACAATACTTTGAAAGTAATACCCTTTTCACTCCAACCCAATACGGATTTAGAGCTGGACGTAGTACTATAGATGCTGTTATTGCTTTTGTTAAACGATGCTTTGAAGGACTAGAAACTGGTAACTTTGTTCACAGTAAATTCTTTGATTTAACAAAGGCTTTCGACACTGTGTGCCACAGTTTTCTTCTCCAAAAGCTTGCTTTCTATGGTTTTGGTAATGCAAGTGTTGAGCTATTATCATCTTATTTAAATGGAAGATACCAATCCGTGTGTTTCAATGGTAAAACCTCTGAATTTAAGCAAATTATGAATGGTGTCCCTCAGGGCTCCGTTCTTGGGCCTGTTCTAAAACATAAACGATCTGTCTGTAAATGTTCAAAATGAATGTCTGGAAACTTATCTATTTGCTGACGACTTGGCACTCAATGCAGTCCATAAGAATTCTGACTTTTTAACTAACACGGTCGATCAAATGTCTACTAAGGTTCTTGAATGGTGTAATGCTAATAAGCTCAAATTAAATGATGCTAAAACAGTTGATTTGAAATTTAATATTAGACCTCAAGAGTATGATCGAGACAAATACTTTAGATTCTTAGGCATTCACATTGAATCTGGCTTGGGCTGGACATCTCATACACACTACGTTGCTAGCAAAATTAGTAAAAGTTTATTTATCTTAAGGCTATTAAGCCACAGCCTAGGTCCTGCTTCCTTATTAACTGTTTACTATGCTTTTGTTCACAGCCACCTAAGTTACGGAATTCTGTTATGGGGCAATCATTCTACTGCTAAGAAATTATATATTTTGCAGAAGAAAGCTGTGAGAATTATCAGCGGAGCTCCCTTAGGATCTCATTGTAAACCTTTGTTCTCTAAATTAGGGATCTTGAGTTTGCCATCAATGTATGTCTTGAGCTGCCTGCTGTATATGAAAAATAATGTTTGCACTTCCACTGCTAATCTTTATACTCATAATTATTTAACTCGAAATAGAGATAACGTTTATCCGAATAAAAACAAATTCAGCATCACTCAAAAAAGTTTTGACACAGTCTCTATCAAATTATTCAATAGTTTACCTGATGGCATTAAGAAGTCAACACTACAAGCCTTCAAGAGGGCACTGAAGACTAAATTGGTGGCCAACCCAATCTATGACCTTGACGAATTTTTCAGTATCAATTGGTAGCCCATAATGTTTTGTTTTCTGACGTTGCTATACATTCTGTGAATGTCTCCAGCATAAGAACTCTATCTATCTATCTATCTAATACCAGTTATTAACTGGTAGCCAACTGGTAAGAATTGTGTAATTCTACAACAACAAAAAAGCCCAAAATTCCTATAGTGATTTTTAAAAATAAATACTTAATATTTTGCACCACATGAGCCGTAACTCTATCTGGTTTTGAATGGAAATAACTCAGAAATTCTATTTTGCTATGCGAAATAACATAGGAGTTAACCCAACTTTAGTACCGAAATTTAACATATTTTTATTCGCCGTAAAATAGGTTCCAGGCATCTAATAGACTATTTGTCTTGCCTGCTCTGAATACTCATCATTGGTATGGAAACATTTTTTAGAACCGAAAGAAATATAGAACTGGCACACAGAGCTGGCATTAAGTAAACACGTGTGATAGTTCGAAACGTTCTACAAAACCGGAAATAATGAAGGTTTTAGGTAATCAATTTCACCATTGTCCTAATGTGAATCTGAAGGTGCTATTATCTTTCACCCACTTTAAAATTCAAGGCATTCCGAGTAATAAAAGGTAGGCCTAATCGCAGAGTTCCCAACTCATATCACTCGAAAGATAAATGCAACCAATGTTTACGCATTTCATGACACCCATAAGTTACAACTAAATTACTGTTTAAATGCCTAAACAGTAAGTTATTCTAGATAATAATTTATTACGTGGGGGGACTACACGATTTTGAATTAGAAACGACGTACATAGCCCAAAGGGCTATTAACTTATTGTTTGTATATAGCCTAAGTTTATATTCCAATCTAGTAATTTATTATACTTGTAACGTGATATTAGACTACAATAAGGTATGTTTTAAATTAGGTTGTATATTTAATATTCAATAATTGACCATAGAAGGAAACCCAATTTAATACAGATACGAGTATATAATTATAGATTTGTTTTAACTATGCACAGACTATCACATTCAAAATCGTGTAGTCCAACCTACGTTATCAATTATCTCTATTTTTACAATTCAAGTAGCATCTTTCAAAATGGCTATCATCATTCGAGCACGAAGAGATAGGCCTATATGGAATGAAAATTGGAAAATGAAAATAATTTCGGCCATCCATTCATAACTCATTTCTGACACTGCTGATAACCCTTAAAGTACGACTTTATAGAGTTACGCGTAGGCCTGTATACAGTCTTAAAAAAAAACTCGCATTCCCCTAAAATAAAAACAAGTATTAACAATGGGTTGTTGCCAATGTTTGTTTAGCACTATTTTCTTTCTATAAAGGGATCTCTTTAGGCCTATATACTTTTGATTCATGTCGAATCAAGTTTCTACAAAGAAATGTTTAGACCTTAAATAAGAAAACCAAGGAAAACAAGACATAAAAGCCATACTAAAATATAAGTAAAGTACCCAATATGTGTTCAAATTGAACGCAACTTATTAGTACATATTATATCCTTATTTGTAAAAAACAGGCCTACAGTGCATTTTCTTAAGAACCTGTGAATTCAATAAGAAATTTAAAGCATTTCAGGTTTCTTCTCTGGAGGAAGTGGCAAAGTAAATGTAAGAAGAAACTATGAAAGTGAAATGAAAAAAAAAGGGTCTAACGTATGCGGAAGTTGACAATGTAAAGTGATTCAAATTTTAAATAATCTTCTTGAGCTCAAGTACAACAGAACAGTCAGCACAAAGCAATCTTGAGGAATGTGCTTTAAACAAATTCAGTACGTAGGACTAGACGTACAAAAATACGTTTTTACTTTTCACTAGTTCATATCTAGTCTCTAGTCTGCACAAATTAGATAACAATGTCAGCTGGCTGAAAGCATTCGTAAAATTCGTAGAAACGGATCCTTCTGTATGTTTTTCGTGGGAAATAAATTTTGATTTTTGAAGTGGAGGATTTTTGGAGAAAATCACTTAACTATTGTTGTCGATGTAAATTATGAGGACAGGGAAAGGTTTTGTTTCAGAATGAATTGGAAGTGTTCTGTGGAATGGCTCGTGGAACCTTGACGCAGGGACTCCTCCCACCGCCTGGCGGGTCTTCCTGAAAGAACCCATGCAGAGCGTTGTACAATCCTTGGGTCACCAGGCCCATGATTGACTGCCATTCACTCCTCTCCATCGTGCTCAAAGGCATTTTAACAGAGATGACGCGAAACAATTCAACGGCTCTGTCCTCCCACCTTCATCCCTCTTTCAGGGGTTACCAATAAGACCCATAGTTAATCAATTTCATTTTTCCAGTGGTATAGATATAAATGTCGGCCGCGGTGGTCTAGAGGTAGCATGCCCGCCTATAGATCCGCAGAGCGCGGGATCAAACCCGGCCGCGGTCGATGGATTTTTCAGGTCCAAGAAATACTTAGTTTCCAGAGGGGGGTTGCGAGGCGATGGGCTTACCACTTGTCCCTCTACCCTCTCTCGGAAAATAAGCATATCAAAATTAGTATAGGTAATGAAACCTCCATTGGAGGCCCCTTCGCCCGACCTGGGGATCATAGGGTACCAGATACAGTAGATAGATATAAATATCAGAAGTATAGAAATATCCGCCTATATACCACTCAAAAGTAAGCAACAGATGAAGCAAAGCAGGAAAAACAAGGCAGTACTAGAATGAAAAAACACGCTTTTGTTGATGAATTTTATTTGTTACTTGTTATATTTGTGGTTGTATATAAAGACTTGTAGGATTGTAATTGCAATATACCCAGTGTAGTGAATTAACAGTGAGCTCAGTGTTATTACTATTGATTGCAATTAATTTAATAGTTTATATACTGTCTAAAAACATGAAAATTACAAGTTAAAATTAGCATGTAAAACATTAGTTTTGTAAATTATAATGAATACGCTACTTCCTTGTTTTTCCTGCTTGACTTCTTCTGTTGCTTACTTTTGAGTGGTATATAGGCGGATATTTCTATAATTCTAATACGACCCAACTTTATAAGTAAATTTAGAGATTTTACAATTGTGAAAGTGGCCAATATTTTCAATTTCTCATACACTGATGGAATGCCATATGTAGTTGCTTGAGGCACTGTGCTAAAACCTTGAAGGTCGCGCGCGGGTTTAATCTCCGAAGAGGTCACTGGAATTTTTCAATTGGCCTAAACTTTCTAGTGGCAGTAGGGCCCTGGGGTCGACTACACCTCGAAAAGGCTACCAGGAGCAAACTGGGAGGGTTAACTTCCCTGGAAACGCAAGAACTTCCACGGCCTATAGGCCTATAGTAGTAGTGGAAAAACTATTCTTTTGTGAAACTCTTTCAACTGTTTCTGCTTCTCAAACGAAACAGTTACAAAAAAACTGTTTTTTAAACAGTCATGGCTGCTATTCTGTTGAGGTGGAAAAAAACCTTCTTTTCCACCATGGTGTTTTATAACTGCTCCATGGTGTGCAGGCAGGAAGAAGCAGCTACAAAGAAACAGTGATTGCTGCAAGAAGCAGTTACAAAAAAAAGTTCGAGGGGCTGAAGCAGTGACTACCGAACTTCCTGAAGTTGGTTAGCTTGAAGCATTTAAAGCGGTATTTTGCGAAACAGTTTCAAATCCGAAAAAGTTTTAAAATAACTGTTCTGTTATTATTCCCCATTCCTACTAGAGTATAGGCTATAGAGAGCACATTCACATAGGTCTGCAAATGGAATACTACAGTGTTTTGCAGATGACAAGCCGTTTGTCCTTCTCCTTGCCTAGATACGCGGTCCAATCAGAGACGGCGAGACGGAGGGAAGACTCTTACTGCTAGCGGTACTTCGTTAGCTCGTACACGTGATTGGCGGTGAAGGAATTGGCTTCTCATTTGAAAAATACTGTAGGCTATTCCATCAAATTTATTTAGGCTATAAATAGATGCTTTAGCAGAATGCCACTTACAATACCAAAAACTCGTTTCCAATATAGGCCTACTATTATAAACAAAGCCATATGAAGAGTTCTAATCCAAAAATTATTACCCCACTTTCTTCTGACTGAACTTATCCTATTGACTGAATCTTTGCATCTCCTCGCGGAGAATAAGGGCTCAAGGTGGAAGTACTTCCTAAAGTTAATTTAGTTAGACCTTACTAATTTTCCTGTAGAGGAAGAGAAACAGGTAATAAATCCATGGCCTCGACAACCATGTAGTGGAAACCAAGGTGGAAGTGAAAGGGCCGGGGAATTTGATCTAGAGGATCTATTGGAATTCTTTAACATAGCGTAGCCTATACCTACGACACGGGATCCACGGTTTATAGTCCTCCGGAGGACTACGTGCACAGGATATTTTACGTAATGAAAAATCCATCGACTTCTGCCGGATTTGAACCCGTAACCTATAGATTCAGAGGCGGGCACCGCTAATTCTGCACCACGGAAGCTGACTTACTCTAACTTACAACGTAGTCACTATAAATTTCCTTAACCATTATTCAGGAGGAGATAAGAGGGGAGAAAGAGTCCACTCTTCTTCTTCTTCTTCTTCTCTCTCTCCTCCGCCTCGTCCTCCTCCTCGTCCTCCTCCTCCTCGTCCTCCTCCTCGTCCTCCTCCTTGTTCTTCTTTCCTATCACATCAAACCTAAGCCGGTTCAATTTCAGTTGTTCATAGCATTCTCATATTTGTCGTGTAGCAAGTTGTATGTATTTTGATGAATTAATATTATTATACTTATAAGCTACCGATAGCACTATTTTATAAAATAAAAGTATTATATAGGCTAATGTCCTATGTCAAAAGGTCTCTTGAGCAGAGTTGCAAGTCGTTTCAAGGTCCTGGGACTATTTTGCAAGGAAAGAACTTACCTCTTTTAAGGAAATAAAGGAACTATAAAATTCCTCTGGTTTATTGGTGGATAGCAATTAATTTACATATTCAAAGCTGTAAGATAATATGAACTGCTCACATCAATTAAATAGCGGAATAAATAATATTAATAAGTAATTTAGGCCTACTAGGGAAGTTAAATATATTTTCAGCACTGATTTTTTTCCTTTCCGAACATATCCATTATGCATATTAATTTAGGTGAAATAATGAAATAAGCCATGATTATGTGCTCTGTCATTATTACTGTGATAAATCCAAGCTTTTTTACTTTTACCCTAAGAGAACCAAAGCAGGACAATCTCGAAAGTTTTATTTTTATTGAATAAGAAGGCAATCCCTTATAGGTCTAAGCTCAATTCTGTAGGTATGGAAGAGTAGACAATTGCGTGAAATTAGGTTTCAGAAATATCCTATGTCTTTAATAGTTGAAAAAATTGAAAGAGGAAAACTTATAGTTTCAAAATGTAGCAAAGACAGCAGAGAAAACTAATGGAAATGCATGAGTTTAATACCGAGATAGTTATTTTTAAACATAAATAATCACTAAAACCCCATAGAACAATTAATGTTATTTTGCTTGTGGGAATATAGCCTAAATGGTGTGTTATTATTTTCTTCTTCTTCTTCTCCGTTTCACCCAACTTTGGGGTACGTTGAATCAATCACTTCTTAATGTTTTGTGTTTTAATTTTAGCCCAGTATTGCTTCATTCTTTCTGATCTTGCTTTTCTCTCGTCTTCACTGATCTGAATCATTTGTTATTATTTTATTATATTGAATTTATTTAACTCAAGTTTCGGATTCAAACTACCAGTTCATAATGAAGTGAAAGTCTCTACATTTTGAAAAATCTTGGTTATCCCTGACGTATGGTGCTGTTAGACAAAAAAAAACCAGAAGCAACCCTGTGACGTGAAGTATTGGAACTGCTGCAAGAAGACTTGAAAGAAGGACAGTAGGAGGGCCATCGCTTATATCTAAGTGTTACACTGACTTTCTGCCCTATACCCTTGCTTTTTGTGACTTCCTGCTCTCTGCTAATACTTTTATGACCAATTCTAACCGCATACTTTGCCGTACAGACCATGAGAGAAATGGTAGACCTCTACAGAGTGGACACACTTTCTCGATACATTTTGTCAGCTGTTCATAGCCTATAACGGATTTGGCTCCAAAAGTAAGCAAGCCTACAATATTTTGTCGATCAAGACCAAAAACAAATCTCGAGTGAACGTTCCCCTAGTTCTCAGAAATATATTTAAGAATTGTAACTAATATAACGAAAGATCCGGTTGTTATCGATAAATTCACGAAGAAAGAAGGCGATATATTAACGATGGTCGCAGTGCGAGCGGTTATTCTATCTAAATTACCTGTTCCATTTTTAGATTAAATTCTTTGATACTATTAAACCATCCAGCGTCATTAATATTGTATTTAGTATTATACTAAATTTATAATGCTTCACCATACATAAAATTATAATTTACATTATTTTTAAACCTCTTACTAATGCAGTTTATATAAGTCTATGCTCAGTCGCTGTGTTCTATTATTGAATTGGGGAAAGAAGTGTTCAGTCTTTATAGAATTACATAAAAACAAGTGCACTTAGGTGCGATAAAATTTAACTGATAAAAATAAAGCGATAGAATTATGACAATAGACACTTGTGATTGGTTGAAATTCCACACTTTCTTATGCTGGATTGGTCACTGATTCATGAGCTAAATTGTCTGAAAAAAAATCTTGAAATAAGCTGACATAACATAGCTAACTTCAGTACACATTAATTTAACAAAGCTTACTTTAACTTTCATTATTACACAGCAAAAATATAGTCGATCTAATAATAGTCTACATGTAACTTAATAGACAAATTAAAATTACGAAAAAGAATAAGAAAATCCTAAGTAAATAAATCGAAAGGAACGCGGATATAATATAGCGAAATTGTCTTAACGAAAGGTGGAAGAAAACAAGTTTAAACAAATTAGTCTTAGAAACATTTTAAATATTTTCTTGAATTTGCAATTTGCGAAAAAGAAAAAGCGTGCCCAAAACAATATACTGTACTATACTTCCAAGAGTGCACCGCGACTAAGGAGACCGGCTTCTATTTTGTTAGTTCACTAAACACATTTAGCTCAAGCCTATTTATAGATTTTCATTGCAGCAAAAAATCTGGATTTTAAATACCAATCTTTCTATTTTAGTTTTGCAAGCTTCTAAGGTTTATGTCGTTGGCAAAAAAGTTCAACATAATTTATTATTGATGGACACGAAATGGTGTGGATTAAAAATCTGTTTGTCGACCGTAAGAGGCTAGCTATTGTGTAGCTATTGTTTCTGGGCCACACGTAGTAGTTCTGTATCTGGTACCCTATGATCCCCAGGTGGGGCGAAGGGGCCTCCAATGGAGGTTTCATTACCCATACTAATTTTGATATGCTTATTTTCCGAGAGAGGGTAGAGGGACAGGTGGTAAGCCCATCGCCTCGCAGCCCCCCTCTGGAAACTAAGTATTTCTTGGACGTGAAAGGGGCCGAGAAATTTTGTCCAGAGGCTCTAATTTAGGCTTGGAGTTCTTTTACGTGCCGTAAATCTACGACACGGGACCCCCAGCTGAAAGTCCCTCCCGGAGGACTCCATGCCCAGGATTTTTACGTCCTGAAAAATCCATCGACCGCGGCCGGGTTTGATCCCGCGCCCTGCGGATCTAGAGGTGGGCACGCTACCTCAAAACCACCGCGGCCGATACATGTAGTAGTTAAGGGTGTGGAAATATAGATTTTACGAGTACGGTACATAAACCAACTCCAAACTAGAATTTTGCATCAGCGGTCTCCAATTCTACTTCTTGAACTTTATGTAGGCCTAAAATGTAGGCTATAACATGGGACAAAACTAAAGTCGTAAGATTTTTTTGCGTATTTTACATTAGTCATGGTAATTGTGCGCTCTTACGAGTATTTTATACGTCATGAAGTAAACTTTACCATAGTGCACTGTCAGTGGATACTATAACTCCCTACGTTTTGAATTACTGTAATAGCAAATAATGTGGATGCCAGTAATCTTTGGCCTGTTTACATTTACATTAGCAATAGCACCACCAACCTGTCATAATTAAAAATATAACGCTTTTTCTTAAGAAGACGACATTTCCGATTAGGCCTACTGTTTATTTAGTGAATATTGTTTATAGCCAATTGGATTGCTTTTCTACGACAGTTTATAAAATGTTTACAAACGTATTCACTAACACTCTGTATAGCCTAATTTATATTGAAGAAAATAGACAAATAAGACGCCGCTTCTTACAATTTACAGTATTACATTCTCACTAGACATTCATTTATCATTTGAGACGTCGGCTATGTCCACGGTTATTAATGAAATTCGAGTTACGGATTGTTGAGTGTCCCAGTTTGTTCGCAACCTGTAGGCCTGTGTCCCTGAAAAGTAGGGCAGACTTTAGGAGCAAAGCGCTACTGACCATTAATATTTGAAAAGTGCATGTGTAGTGTGTATAGCAGCATGGTGCCCCCTACGACAGTTGCCTGCAGGACCTGAACATTTGGGGCTATAAATCTCTCTAAAACCACCCCTTCCCCCGCGCTACATGTAACTCTTTTTCCACAAAACAGGAAGAAGGAAAGAGGACAGATGTTGCATCGCCATTGCAGTATGTCCACAATCCTTCCAGACAAGGGTTACGTTATGATCGTTAGGTCAAACCTGCCCAAGTCCCCTTTGCTTTTTCAGTTGAATAGAATCCTGAGCACACCCGGAAATCCAAGAGCGTTAAGAAAAGTATTGTCCTTCCTAAGAATGATACAGAATAGTAATAATAGGCTAAACTAACCGCTGATTAGAAGGAATCTTAACCCGGAGGGGGGGGGGTCGTCTTGAGTGAAACAATTTTTAACTTTTTAGCTGAAGGCAAGGACACAATAATTATGATATCCCTGATAATTAATAACAAATTTAAAACTGAAAAGTGATTTATATGCAGGAATGAAACTGTTTCAAGCCGGATATCAAAGGAGGGATCATCTATCTGGAAAGCAGAGCTGTATCTACTATCTAGGAACTATCCGAACCTTTTCAAATCCCCTAGGTATAAAAAAAGAATACAATGTTATAGTCCTACAAGCTAGAAAGAAAATTGCACGGAACGAAGCTACGCTTGCTGCAGCAATCACACCTTCGTTCCGCGCAAGTTTCTTTCTAGCTTTTAGGACTATAGAGGGGTAACTTCCAGTTATCTCCCGCGGTCACTTTTTAGGCCCGATTCCCTCCACAACGAAAATTGTGATTATTTCTATTCCCTTCACATTTTTCCGAAAATGTTGTATTTCCCATTTCACCAAAAATAATAATAAGATTAAATGTAAACCGATATTTCGCAGATTGTAATAAAAAGTATGCACATTATATTATAGGACTATCCGTGACTGTGCCTATATAGGTGACGATCCAACCAATTTTTGTGGGTTGAAAAAACGCCTGTGGTATTGGAACTACTAACGCCTGTGAAAGTTGAAACGCCAAATTTAGTAGTTGCTTTTAGTCTTCACATCCGAACATTTTTGTATTTTTACACGTGTTACATAACAATATATGATAGACACTAAAAATACAAATTAATTCCACCATGAACAATCGAGTTCCGACTGGAACGTCTTCCAAATAAATGAACAAAATTTATCTTGTTAATAAAATTGAAGAACTAGATAGATCACTGTTTCACAGTACTACAATGCCATGTCACATAAGGATTTCCTCTTTTTTCATGCAGTAAGTAACCCTAAACAAAAAGAGCAAAAATTTTTAACACAACAAGGTTTTTAGTTTATAGGTTAGCTTAACAGTCTGAAGTCTACAGCTATAGTGTAATGTAAAATTTCATGTCTGGTTAAGGAAATTTGTAGCGGAGGGAATCAGACTACACGGAAGATAAGTAATACATCTTGGGAGGGAAAAGGATTGTATACTGC
The DNA here is from genome assembly GCA_964059195.1 of Ectobius pallidus. Taxonomy (NCBI): domain Eukaryota; kingdom Metazoa; phylum Arthropoda; class Insecta; order Blattodea; family Ectobiidae; genus Ectobius; species Ectobius pallidus. The sequence goes on from CAXKWD010000008.1 coordinate 105,729,385, forward strand.
TTCTGAAGTGAAACAGGTTACCGTTACAGGATCTGGTTTTTAGGAGAGAATCGATGTTACCCGTTTATGAAGGATTATAACAAACGTTCCTATTTTCGCAGTAGATCTACCCCTAATTTCGCACTATCTTGTTATTTATTGCGAAATTGGGAACAGAAATGAAAATAGTTCGTCTTACATGTCAAAGAAGGCAGCTTCTTCTCTATCTTACAGATTTTTCCTTCTTCCTAATTTTTGCAGTAACCTAAATAAAGTAATAAGATTCTGTGAAATTAGATACGTTTGCCCTATTTAACTTCAATTATAAATTGTCGGCTCCAAGATTTGTCTGCTCCCCTACGGGCATTGAAGTGAAAGACCTATGAAGGGAAGGTAAATTAATTTAAGAAAGAAAGAAAAATCGCAACATTGGGCTTCATAACGAATTCTTAGATCTCTTTACGGATTCATCATATAGGTACAAAACAAAAGTAGCATAATATTACCTCTAGTGGATGTTGTGCATGAGATACTTGCTATAAAGCATGATAAATCTTGGAAGTCTGAATATGTAGGAGAAAAAACTGACCTGGATCTGAATGGATAGCCAATAGGGTAATATCTAATATTATTAGCATGATGTTAGAAATACGTTTGCTACGTTTCAGATATGTTTGATTTTTGATAGAAATATTCCATTTTCAGCTTTTAATGTTTGGTACCAGTTTGGGAACAAACGATTTAGTGATTGTATGTTTACTCACTAGAATTAATCGATAACAGATAAGAAAACATTTCATGCTACCATTGATAAAATCATTCCAGAGTACCACTATAGGCCTACTATTACGAAAACGATCACACCATAATATTTTCTCTTGAGTTGGTACTGTAATTAGAAACCAAATATGTTTCTGACACAAAGTCATTGTGACAACTAGACAAGAATCTCTTCTCAACGTCCCTTGAGAAAAAGGGGACGTCTTGTATCATTGCTCCCTGGATCCAGTATCCCTGTAAGTTGGTGAAACAGGAAACAGGATATAACCTAAACCTAGAAATTTCCAATATAGTGTCATGTATTCACAGTAAACTATAGGCCTATCAATTCTACCGTTCACTCAACATGTCGTTGTTTGTTTGTAAGGTAAAGGACGGTTGTGTACTGCTGTTTACATATTTTGTTACCGTCGGCGGTGTGCTGGGTTTTATCCCAGATTAATTCTTTTACACGCCTCTAAAGCTTCAGATTCTGGCATATAGTGAACATACCCATCCAGTTAGTCACCAATCTGGGCCGGGTTAAAATCCGTGAACTTGGAAGCAGAAAGCTATTTCCTTACCGACTACTCCACCCAGGCTGTGACTTTATCGTTGCGTTATAACTATTCATTTGTTATTATTTTTGTTGTTGCCGTCGTTGCTATTTCCATCACCACAAATTAATTTTAGTTTTTGTTTTCATTTTCCTAATGCCTTTTCCTTTCTGCAATTTCTAATGTCCCATTCTCACGTCATCATTTGGTCAGGGTCTTGAAATGTATTCAGAAAACGGGTCTTTGAGACTGAAAGTTTGAGAAGTTCTGTATTATGTGGTCTATGGTGCTTTTAATATCCAAAGTTATTTTAGGCGTCCAGTAGGGGGGAAAGGTAAGACCGCTTGGAAATTTTAACACATAATTATCTAAACTAAATTATATATTAAATTATAGCCTAAGCAACTTAATGTGAAGAACGGTTTAGTTTCCACATACTGCACATAGTAATTAGCATTGTTTGGATAAACACGAGTTGGAGCATGTAGGAATAACTACTTCCAAGAAACTTGAAATAATTTCTAGCCAAGCATTTTGTCGTAATGAAGATAAGACATTGGAAGTATCGCATTGTATATGAACAGTAGGCTTACCTGTGAAATTGTAAGGGGTAGGAAAACTCATTTTGAAGATTCCCTTTTGTAGACTAAGCAAGAAGCAAAGTAGTTATTCAGTAAAAGGAATGAAATTATTTAATAAGTTCCACAGTTAAGTGATAAATATGACGGTTCTTTAAAATAGACTGTATGTGTGGCTAATGGCCAATCCCTTCTATAGCCTGAGTGATTTCTTTGAAGCTGACTGTGTTATCACTTAAACACATTTGTTCTGTTATATATCCTTGTGTTTCTTAAATTTTACTGTTTGTGTCTTAAATTGATTTATGTATCCAAATACCAATTAAGCAATTCCCATTGTTGTAAATTGAGTATTTCATTGGGGGATTAATCTAATGTGTTATCACACTGTATTGTATTATGGATATTGTATCTTTCTATACTGTATTTGTGTTTTACCTAACGAGTTCAATTGCATTCTATGTAGGCCTATATGCTTAAAGAACAATAAACTTAATACTAACACTAATTAGATTTTTTTGTATCCATAGTAATAGGTCCAGCTACAGGAAATCAAGGGTGTGAATTGTAATAATAATAATAATAATAATAATAATAATAATAATAGTAATAATAATAATAATAATAATAATAAAGTGGTTGAAACAATAGTAGCATAATGATGGTGATGGTGGCAGCAATATGTTCATTCGCCCCCCTTGACAAAATTTATGCGGACGCCAATGAGCCCAGTAGCCTAAATATGGGCTATAACTCGAGCTGCTATTGCGGGAAATTCCCATTATTATGAGAACATCAAAGTTACGAAGAGTTTATTTATTTTCGTATTCCCCATACATCGTAACTCAAAAACGTGCTCCTGGTAGGAATGTGTTCTATGAATCCACGTATAAACTAAATTTATGCTATAACAAGTTAAGTAAAATGAGGAATCTGATGTTTGTTACTAGGCTATATTTAGGTTTTTTTTTTAATTTAAAAATATGTTGGTAGGCTATATCTATTTCGAAAAGGTAAGTTAATAATTTTATTAAAAATGGAGAATTGGTTGAATTCATAGATATGGCATGATGTACTATAGGCCTACGTCAACTACTTTTTTTTTTAGGTTCAGTTATTTCCTTTGTCCTTTCACTTGTTCTAGTATGGGTATATTTTTATGAGCATTGAATTTGTGAATTTAATATGTGTGGATTAGTCAATGCCTGGTCTTGGCAATATTGTAGCATAGTTTGAATAAATTAAAAATATCCAGGTTCTTTCAATTATTTTGTATACAACATAAGTATCTGAAAATGAACTAAATGATCCCTTGTTAATCTAATTCGGCAATATAATAACATTTCTGGTTTTTATAAGTTTTGCTAATGTTTTATATAGACCTATATACATTTTTCTAGGTATGAGAACATATATTTTGGCCCTGGCATTGGGCTGATCACTCATCCGGAGAGGACTTCCATATCCTTATGTGGTCCAAAAATATGTTGGTGATCCATGTTGTGATCCATAGAAACTCTAAATAAATAAATAAATAAATAAATAAATAAAGATAACATATTTGATAGAGAAGTTTTCAGGCTTCGATTAACTGCCTAATAAATTACTTCATCAGTAATATTTTTGTTTTAGCATTTAGTGCTTGAAGCTAGTTAAAAATACTCTTCTTTCTCCTGGCGAAAATGTATTGAATGTCTTCTAGTTTTTTTTCTTTCGTTCTTTCTTGCATCAAAATTTGGGGTCGGCTTGTATAGAGGGGATTGCAGGGGAGTTTACACTATTCTTGGGCAACTCTTTTCATGCTCACGGATGGACACCTCGGCACACACACTCGCTGACCGTTCAGTCGTCTTTCCATTATCACTGCCTGTGTAACGTCTTTGAAAGCTGCATTCAAACCCCCTCCATGAATACACATCCATCCATGAAAGGATTGTCGGTGGTACGGGAGCCCTTTAGCGTGCTAATGCTCCGTAAATTTTCTCTAAGAAATTCCCCAATACATACCGACGTACACAAAAAATATTTACGTGAAAGGGTGTTCCTTATAGTAAATCTTGCGCTTGCATCATAGCATAATGCCTATCAATAAGAAGGAACTGAAGAATGGATTCTTCCAAGTATTCATAGATCGGTATCTATTATTTGTCCTTACCATTGATTTTCCAGCTTGATACAACACTGATCACCTAGAGATCAGATACAGGTCACACCTGCATCACCAACACCCTCATTGTGTGATCTTCTATAAAGTAGTGTCGTTCTATACATTGCATGACAAAAGTTTATTATTATTATTATTTATTTATTTATTATTTATTTTGTTGAGAATATAACAAGCTCATTGCCCAATTACAACATTCTTTTGTAGGCCTACTAAATACACCAGTTTTACAACACTAATATTATATGTTTAATGTAATACTAAAAATATTTAATTCTACAACTGAACAAAAATACATAAAAAAGAAACAAGAAACACAATACAACATGAAAATTACACAATGAACGGAACAGATCAAAACATAAGTAACATAATAGTTTTGGAAGATACGAAAGACTTAGATAAAGAAAATGACATTAAGCATATTTAATTATAGTAATAACAGTAACAATATAATTTATAACCATTATTAAGTCATTACTGTTATTTATACTTATTATTATGAACTATCTTATTTTAGGCTTTTACATGACACGCTTCATGTTCGGCCTAGAGCAGGCCTATTGTAAATGGCTGCCCAGGACTCGCTACAGTTTCCCATAAGTAAAGCACAGTTATTATTGATCAGGAAGAGAGTCTTCTCACAAACTGTTCCAAAAATATTTGAAATAAAATTGTCAGTTCTCAATAGAAACCGCTACAGTAATACAATGTGCAACAGAATTGTCAGTCATTAAATTACTTTTATAAAGTGACCACACCTTGATTCTTATAGGCCTAAGCTCATTTCGCATGCATAATAATTGTGCAAATTGATAGATTGAGGCATAAGCCTAGGCTAGTCTAAAAAGAATAAAAATTGTATTACATCTGATCCATCCTAAACATAAACTTTCATTGATTAAAACATATTCTAACAATTTCGATTTCTGAGTGTAGGTTGAAGGTTTGTATTTCGAACAGGATTTTATTAATCAAGTACGCCAATCCCTCTATAACAGTTCATTTTTGTGTAGGTAGCCTATAGACGTTTCCGGGTCACATTAAATGAGTAATTCATACATGATGCGCACACGGTCAGCGGTTACCTTTTAAAAATACATACTTTAAATGCGCACAGGAAAGGTATCTGGGAACCCTCGAAATGCGCAATTTCTGGGAATCCTTGAAATTAGACCAAATTAGGTTTATAATATTGATGAGAGTAACACTTGTAGAACAATTTAATATGACTATTGCTGAGAATAAAACCTATCAAAACGTACAGGTAGGGGGGAAAAAAAGCGGACCGACTAAAATAACTAAGTTGCCGATATGAGCCACTGCGCATGCCTAGCGGCATTCACAGGATAGCAGGGAATGAATTGAAATTTGTTCTACTGTCGATAAATTGCTTGAATTGAGAAATAATGTCATGTAATTTGCATTACTTGTGAAAACAAACGTTTCCGTTACATCTCTTACATTTATTTACATATCACAAGGCTCTGAAATCAGCTAGAAGAGTCGGTCCTCTTTTTTTTTTTTCCTACCTGTAAATTAATTTTTAGTGTAGTGATACGCAACATTTTTAAACAATTCAATCTACTTAATATACCTCGTTCACAAACACAGTGAACCAAGTCCAATTTTCATTTTGGAGATAGCGTACGGATAAGTTACCTGAAAGCATGTTCTATTCCCTGCCATAGTGAATTGCACACTCACGAATACCATTTGTGTTAGAGATATGGAAGGAAGTTCCCGTGTTGTTATAAAAAAAACACTTTGACGCTTGGTTTCTTCAGTTTTGATGTTAAATGGAATTGGCTAAATGGAATTCACTATGCTTGTGAATCCCTCATTTATTTCTCAACGCCATGACGCGATCTTGTTCAGTTAAATAGAACTCTTGCTTTTTTTATTTACTCATAGAACTGTAGTGCAAACTTTAAAAAAATTAACTGCGTATAAGAATAAATATATGTGGATGTGGAGCAATGAACATCTTAGTAAAATTTTAATGGAAAGACTCGCAGGAATTTTTTGTTCTATCTGACGATGTCGTTGTTGTTGTCTGTGCGCAATTAATGTATCCCCTCTCCCACATAGACTGTGTCCGCAATTCAAGGGTCACTAGATGGTGACAATAATGATTTTCCTGACGGCTGTGCGCACTTAGCTATGCCCCAAACTTTCAATAGGAGAAAAACATGCGAAGAGTAACAACAATCGGATAATTTTCCTGGTGAAGGGCTCTTCTTATATTATAAAAAAAGATAACATCGTAATTTTAAAATAGACTTTACATAGCCATTTTTACAGTGCGCCCAAGAAGAACAACATGTGAAGTGTGCTTGCGAATAGACGTTCGTTCGTTGTTCTCAAGAGCACTTAGCAGTGGAAAACGTTGAGATTTTAGATATAACCAAAGAAAGAGTTTGCGAGGGAGGAAAGGATTGCAGAAACATCTGAGACATTATAAATGTCATCAAAGCACACTCCTCTTTTTATCCCCTTGAAATTCTCCTCTGCTGAGTTTTTTCAAAAAGCTTTAAGAATATTTGCTGTTATAAAAGGGTAGCATTTTTTTTTTGTAATCTCCTTTTCCTTCTTGATCTACAGAAGAAATTCTAAGTCATCCGTAAGTTTAGCCCTTTGAGTCTTAGGATGGTGTGTCACCATATGTTCTCTTTGGAAACTCTTCGCAACTTGTTAGAAAGAGTCGTACAACTGTCTCCATGGTTACGTGGCAAGGAGCAATATTTTCCAAAGAGATAGGCCATCAGCTTCTTACTTTCAAGTTATGGATGTTTACATGTCCTAATAAGGAACTATGCAGAAAGAATATAAATAAATTCATCCGGCAATAGGTCTTTTGAGCCTATAACTTATGTAAGGGTTGTAGGTCTATTTATTTCACTCATATGCCTGTTCTGATTTGGGCCTATAACGTACAAGAATGTCTTTTGAAGTCAGCCAGTCAATGCTGGTACTCTATTTCGATAACATACACATCCTTGTATCTTAGAGCAGTTATTGCCATTTCTTTTAGCGATTGGGCAGTTATTGTAATTTCTTTTGGCGATTGGGTGCAGTTGGTTACCGCTTGCAAGCATAACAAATAATTTATTAAAAAATGTAGGCCTAACCTTACTTAATGTCGGAAATATTTCTTTGCTATATAGGTCTATTTTAAGACTTTCATACTTAAATAATTCTTCATAGAAGAATTAATCTGATTCGACATTCGAAAACAGTGCAGTCCTATCCGTAAAAAAGTGTTCAAGAATTGGTTTTTGTGAAAAGGTAGGCCTACCCAAGTTCATCAAGTTTTGAGAGAAATTTAAAAAAAAAAACATATTTTCTGAAAAACTTAGTCTGCAATAAACCCACTGTTGACACATTTATTGTTCTGTTGTTTAATCAGTTACCATTATTTTCAATAAAGTATTAAATAATTTTCAAATTATACAACACATCAAATTACAGCAGAGTTTTCATTTTTCAGGATCTCATTATAAAATTCTGTAAATTCTTCAAGAATATAGCAATACACGTTTTTAGACCTTTAACTTTAGACTCTATAATTGGAAACTTGCCTGTTGGATATGGGTTTAGGGAGAAAGGGTTCACAGTGTTTCTTTAAGAGAAATGTGTGTTACAAAAGATGGAATTTATGTTTTCACTGGCTAGCAAAATCCCCTTTTTTCTCAGAGTAGGTCTACTCAAAGTACTGAAACTTTGGTATATTAAATACTGTTTTATTTTCACGAGGCACGTTTGTTGTTTAAAGCAAATAACAGTGTTTTTTATCGGGCTACCAGGCTTTGAATTTTTTTCCCATTCGAGTGAATTGAAAGTGCTCAGAGTTTTTATGAGAAAAATTGCAGATAAGTTGCTCATTCCTTTTAGTTTTAGCATTCATTTTCTGCTCTATAGCCCCCCAAAAAGGTGGAGAAAAACGTAAATAACGTGCATTGTCGATCGCAGAGAAAATGGAAATGCTAAAAAAAGGCATAAAAATCCATAGCTATTATTATTATTATTATTATTATTATTACTATTATTATTATTATTATTATATATTATACTGTGGTAGATTCTAATTTTACGATTTGCTAAATAGTGCATATCCTTGAAGTAGGTTTTTCTTTTTATTCAGTTATTATTATCATGGAGGCTGGTCAAATTTGATACTTTGAGTTAATTTATAGTAAACTTTGGATGGTAGAAAATCATTACTTTTATCTTCTAATAGATTCTATTTATTTTTATGAAGCTACACCGCGAATGTTAAGGAAAGCACGAATTGAAGAAGTATTCTCTTGTAGAACAATTCGTCAACAATCTGCCACCCATCTTGTCGCCTACACATCCATCAAGCGAAGGGACTCGTTTCGATTTCTGGGCCATTAAAGAGACTTAGTTCGCTGACGTCATGTGTCATCATAAGACAGAGGGAAGAAAGTCATTTTGTTAATGAAACAATGGCGCCGGGCCGAGTCACCTTCCTCTTCCTGTGTAGCTTGGTGACACTACTCTCTTGTTCCATAGCAAAACAAATCCTTTACAGTGTTTCACCCCTCAGTGCTCAAACTAAAAATATTTCGAGTGGTTGTGTGAGAGAAGGCTTCCTTAGGAATTCTGAATGAGCATTCTGGTGAAAGAGAAGGTTCTTCTTCATGGATGATGTGAAAGTGAAGCACCATAGCAGCAGGACACTTTTGCTCCTTGCACTTTCGTGACAATAGTCAGGTGTGCCTTGTTATAGACTACTGGGCCCTGTTTCATAGAACTTTAAACTCATATACTGGCAAATAAATAATAATATTAGTTAATATCAGGGCCCGGATTCTGATGACCTAAAATTGTTTGAAAAATGACCTATAAAATAACCCTAAATTTTAAAGAAAATGACTTAATAATTATAAAAAATGACCTAAAAACTGATATTTTATTTCTGAAAAATTATTATTGTACACACAAAGTTATAGACCAGTATATACATAATTGTAAAACTGTAAATAACTTGTAAATGTTGTGAATGTTCTTTTCTCACGAAAATTTATACTGGCACTGAGGCACTGGTGAGACAAAATTCGGCACATCCTTTTGTGGTCTGCCGGATTATATTGTTTATTGAAGGTAAACAGTAGTTTGCACTCTCAGATCCAAGCAGGTGGCAGACCCTGGTGCCAAGTCAATCTAATAACAATAGTAATATAATACAAAATTTTGGCGTTTCTTGGATTCTCATTTCCGACTGAGACATGTCAACACTTTAACGCCGAATTTTTCCTTCTTGCATTAAACAAACAACACTTCAAAGACAGCACCGCTAGCGACGAAAGAAAGTTAATACACTCAATGTAAATACATGAAAATGACTGAATAAGGAAGCAAATGACACGAAAATGACAAAATAATGACCTAAAATTGAAATAAATGCCCTAAAAATATAAAATTGCATAAAATGACAAAAAATGACCTAGTAAAAATGCATTTCTATAATCTACAGGCCATGATTAGGATTTATCTACAAGTTGGCAATGTTTATACAGCATCAATAAAAAGATGACATGCCATTAGAATCCGGGTCCTGGTTATTATTATTAGACTTCTGTTTCATAAGAATATTTTCTAGTAATATTAGTTACGGGTTCATGGCTCTAAATTATTAATAAATGTTTCTAATAGTAGTAAACTGTTTCATAGACTCATAATATTATGTGTTTTTCTATAAATGTATATGGACCAATAACTTATTCTCAAACCCATGTAATTCAGATTTCGTGAGCTTAAATTTGTGGGAAATGAATCACTCTCATTTAATAATCAATTTAGTAAAGGCTTGCATACGTTATCAAAGGAATTTTTGTCATAACAAGTTTTTAGGATTTGAGGTTAGATTTTAGTACATAAGCCTGCTGCTATCTTCAATAAGTACCTGGCAGATGTAATCATTTCTTAGAGCTACTTATTGTTTGTTACCTTTATGAAGATATATGTAGGCCATTCTGCTTTGAAATACTATTGACAAAAAGACTAAGAAGGTAAAAAAACACAAACAACAATCCAAGCATAACTTCCAAATCAATCAGCTGACTAATGAACTAATAATATTAGTGAAGAGATTTTATGAGTAGTGTTCATATCTCTATGAAACAAGATTTTGTTAACTAATAAATAATACTATGAGTTCTAATTTTATTAACTAATATTATTAGTAAATTCTGTGAAACAGGACCCTGGTGCCGATCTTAAGTCAAATTTGTGACACCCAAATAAAGTTTGAAATAACTTATAACAATTGAAAAATTCGATATTTTTGTGTTACTATTAAATATTTTGCAAAGTCATCTTCTTTTTCTTGGTTTTATCTATCCCTTTTAGGAACGTTTAAGCAACCCACGCCGCCAGGGACTTACAGAACCGCGACATGTAGGGAGAGGAATTTACAGAGGTGCCAATCTTTCAGATGGGTTATCCGTAATCTTATAGTTTAACACTTTCCCATCCGGCTTTTCCAAAAATTCAGATAAAAAATATAGCATAGGCTATTAGTAATCTTAGCCTAGGCCTATATGTTTTATGTTTCTTCGAAACAATGTGTCTTCTACAGTCATCTCTATCACCACGAGCTTCAGAAAAATCACATGAGCACACACTGCAGAGCACGTAAAGTAGGCTAACGTAAAATAGGCCACTCCTTCGTGTAAAATTATCGATATCTTTACAATACTGATGTGTTTTTGCTAGTGGTTGCAATTTGAGAACTAACACGCATCATTTTATAAAACGCCAAACCAATCAACTGAAATTATAAAGAACGAAATCACAGTCACTGAGAAGTTGGAATCCTAACACATGGATAAAAATCCTCATATTTTACATAAAGCATTACGCTGCTATTATACAATTTTAAGGCGACGCAAATGGGTCGTGCGAATTTTTACAAAATCGAAGGAGGTAAACATTTTGGGGAAATCATAAGAATTGTGTGAAACTACATATCTGAAACATGACAACATACGAGGCTAACTCCTACAATTTCTCTTCATAGTACCAATATCTGTGAAGCTTCCCACACAGACCTTAATGCTAAGTTTTACAATCACCACCCTCATATATTCACATTTTTAGAGAAAAGAACTCAAAATAAGTAAATAAAACAGGCACATAAGTAAAACCACATAGTATAATAAATAATGTCTTATTAGAAAAAAAGAAGACATTGAAGAAAGAAACAAGGAAGGCGATTAATAAATATTTTTATGTAGGCGCATCACAATATTTGAAGAAAGTGTCTTACAGAAATAAAATATCAAGAATTTGACACTTTTGTTTGTTTATTTACCTACTTTAAACGATGTTTTACAAAGGATTTAATAATGCCTACTTTCACAGCGCTATAGGCTAATTTTAATGTCTAACATTTGACAATGTTATAATTTTAAACAATGAACAAAGCTAAAAGATTTAACCATACAAGCCTGTATTAAAGTTGTTCAGTCCCAAGTTTGTGTTAAGTGTGAAGGAAAATTTTGTTTTTGTAGTAATTCCCATAACTTGTCTTTGTAGGAATTAACTTATCAAATTGTAGGAATTTACATATCAAAATCCTACAAACAGCAACTTTGTAGGAATTCCCCTAACATGACGCAAATATACGTCAGTAGCAGTGAAAACTTTCAAAACCCAGAGTTGAACTTTTCAGCCGACTCTATTCAATTTCTAACAGCACATAGCCCACTAAGAAGATTGTGGAGGCAGGTGAGACAGAGAGAGAAAACCAGCTGCTGACGTAATAAAGAAAGCCCACTAATTACAAAGGCAGGTGTTGCTTATTATTCCCAGATATTCCCTCCTCCCCCCTTGTCGCTCATGCGCGTACTACCCCTACTAGTTTGGCGTGTGGCAGCTTTTAAAACACATATCAGTACCGGAGATATAATGAGGTTTATGTTGATGTAGGTTATGAACGCCGTGACATCACGAAACTCTCATTATCAAGTATTGTCTGTTTTCCTGTCTATACAGCCCTTGTTTTTATTGCTGCTGGTTTTATGGCTGCAATATAGACTTAAACTATATGATGACACACATGTGGAGAACATCCTTTCCTACAGAAACATATGCTTGCAGATTGAATGAAGTGAGGTGGCACAGTAGAGTTCTTATGCCTGGGATATAGGCTATACTCATTGCAGGAATTTCATTTCGTTATTAGATCTACCATATGCCATTTTTTCCCCTCTATTTGATGTATTTAAACCAATACTGGATTGCAAGAACCCACATAGTAATCTTCATTCACATAATTGATTCATTTCATACCCATTTGTGGTGGATATTTAAAATTATACTTTAAACGTACTACCTTATTCTACAAATTACCAATACAAAGTGTTTATATTCTGATACAAGGTTGCTTTCTATTGTTTTGTTTAACTGCCATATAAAAACTTATTATGAATATTCATATAGTTTTGTATCAAGTGCATTTGTATAATTTATTAAACATCCATCGTCACAAATAACAAAGATATGTGTGAATTCTTATTCACATAGCCATAATAATATTATTGACTTAGATTTAACTTACTGATCTGGTTTATTATAGTTGATCATGCTTTTGTGAAGTACTGTAGACCGAGTAAAAGTAATAGGCTATTAACTTACTGAAATCTGTAATTTCCCTTCATTTTCTGAAAGGTGGTCCCATAATAATTGGACTACATATCAAGAAGACTTTTTACGTCAAAGAATTGCAATTTTTGAGGTCCCGGGGTATAGTGACGGTCATGAATGCGTTTTCCCCCCTTTCTTTTCTTACCCGCCGAGTATACCAATTGAAATTTAGCCTACTTCCCCTAGATTTTCGAATGGCTGAGGTAGGTAGAATTTGATTAAGTAAACCCAAATTACGTCCACCACTATGGCCTAGGATGCGTTCGCTTACTTCAAGCAGTGGGCCCGGGTTCGGGAGAAGTTTCCTAGGTGATGTTTTTTACGAGGGGTTTTTCCTCACCTTTGAGACGAATGTCGGGAAACTTTAGGTCCTCGTGATCCCCGGATATCATCTGGCCGTCATCATCACCTTCATTCCATTCGCGCCTTGTTCAGAATGAGTATGTGTGTGTGAGACTGGTGTGTGTCGCCTTTGTGTTCATGTTATCTCGGAGATGGCCCCGGCATTGGGCTGATCACCCATCCAAGGAGACCCTATATGCCCTTGTCTGGTCAAAAAATATTATATGGTTCAAGGTAGGCCTAATCCCTTTCGCGAGAGGTTGCGGTCCTGTAAGGCCCGGGTGGGTGGACCACATTATAACGGGGAAGATAAAACTAAGTAAAAGATAAAAATATATATATTGCCCGTTGACGTGTACTTTGAACCAAATATAATAGATCTTATCTAAACTATAGGCCTAATTAATGCTGATTCGACATCAAATTTCTATGGTACCGAAAATGAAAATTAATTAGAAGTAAAAATGATATCAGTCGGAATAATTAAACAAAGTAAAACGTGCGGCTTAGTAATTGCAAAACTATACACTAGTTCAATACACCAAATAATAATCTCCTAATGGATTGCCATTCGGATGAAGAATTGTTCGTTTCAAGGTTCTTTCCTCTTGTCTGTCATCTGCTGTGGAAACAACTGTCGTGATGATGTACTAATTACATTTATGGCGAGGCACAAGTTTGCAGGCAGGGTTATGAGAAGCCGGATTTTTAGCAGAATGATTGAGAAAGGAGGGGGCAAGGGCCGGATGTTATGGAGCACACTTCCGTCTACTCTCTTTTCGGTTCTAAAAGTTCTCCAGAGGTCTCGGCATTTTTCCTCTGTAATTTGTATCAGTCAGAATATATCACGAATACAGTCACAAATAGGGGTTTCCTCTTTTCGTAGCATTTCGTGTGTAGTTTTCGTATCCCTAAGCTACGGTTTATTAAAAAAGGTTTGGAGGCCGGTAATATACTGCTGCCTCTTTCTAGGTTTCTACAATGCGTGAACACGGTGACGGCTGCAGTATAATGTGTACCCATGTGCAAAATGTCAATCAGAAGCAGAAAATTGGCATGTCGACAGCCTAAGGCGTTCTTCACTCACTACAAACCTTGTAGTAGGGTTTCCTGGTAAGAAAATTAGGCCTATTACAAGTGGTCAATCATAGAGAAATTTAAATTACATATACTAATTATAATGTTTACATTGAGTCATAATGACTTGATTATAATTAGGGATGGGTCCTCGATACTCTCGATACTTGCATGGTATCGGCATCGAGCGATACTTCAGAAAACTAGCTCGGTACTTTTTCGATACTTTGGTAATTCTGCAATTAGGTGAGATTGCTAGTATTTTTTAACAAAAACTTGTAAGTGGACTGTTTAAAAAACTAATTTAATTTTAATGTAGAGTTTAAAAATAATTATAGGCTACTGATGATATTTTTTGTCTCATTAAATATGCACACTTAATTAATTTAGTTCTCTCAACTAATAATTTTTAATGTACCGTACCTATCTATTGAAACTGGAAATGTTGACGGTATCAAGTATCGAGGGAAAAATCATGTATCGGTATCGAGTATCGAGAAAATCTGGTATCGACCCATCCCTAATTATAATGCTTATATTGATCCATATATAATAAACATAAGTTAGATAATATCTCAAAATTTATACAGATAATAAACTTCGAACGCTCACATTTTGGAGATCATGGGTCCAAGTCACAGGACTTGTCAATATGAATATGACTATTCGATTTTCGAAGATCTCAGCTGAGTTCAACCAAAAAAGGGGATGTTAAACAAGTAAAAAAGAGAAATGTATTAAACAAGCAAATGTCGCGAAATCTTGAAAAGATATAAAATAATCTCATTTGCTGTTTAAGCCCTCATAACAACCAAAACGAAAAAGACGGAGATAGCAATAACAATAATAGTAGTAATGCAATGGTGATAATGAGAAACTAAACTGAAAGTGCAGAAGAATGATTAGATAATGGAAGAGGGAAAGAGGAAACTAAGGAAGGAGTGAAAAGACAAAAATAGCAATACAGAATTAAAAAAAGAATCAGCTTACAACCATAGCCGGTTTCCTTAGCCGCGGTAGCTACAACATGCTGCCTTGGAGCAGTGGTGAAGAAGGCTGCAGGTTCGGGTCCCGCGTCGGGATGTTTGTGTGATGAGAAAAAGAAACACAGGGTAAACAAAACGGTAAACAAGAAAAAAATTCATTAAAACTCACCTATGGCCGGATTTTATTATATTAGGCTACCAACACAACAGACAGCAGATAAAATATACGAATATAAATAAAGAACCAATAAATTAGATTATAGAAGAAATGAAAAAAGGAATTAAGGAGAAAGTTAAATAAATGAGGAAATAAGAAAGAAAGGAAAAAAGAGAAAGATAAAGATAAAGATGTAGGAAAGAAGCTAAAAAAGAAAGACAATATAAAGAAAGAAAGAAAGAAAAGACAGGATGGTAGAAAATTAAATAATGGAGGAAATAAGAAGAAGGAAAGATTGAAAGAAAGGAAAAACACACAGAGAGAAAGAAAAACAAAACATCAATGAGGCAGCAACCAAAACGAATAATGTACTCTGTGGTTTTGAATGCAGAAGATAAACTAAATACATCATGTCATCGAATAACTAGTATTAATACATGTTAAATCACCACTACTCTTAATTCCAAGTTACTGAAAGAGCAGTTCCTAGAATGAAGGATCCTTTGGCCATGCTCTACCTCAACATCCACTTGGCCATGAAGACATTTGGATTTTGTTGAGTGTCAATGCCCTGGGATAAGAGAAAAAACTGGTCGGCTTCCGGCCCGCTCCCTATCTCCCCTTCTTCCTTCTGAGTGTGGTAGATCCCTGACCTAAACCACTAATATTTCCTTCATTTTTAACATACTTTCTTATTTTTTCGTACACTTCCAGTATTCTCTCAATTTTAAAACTCATAAAACACTTTTAACGAACGACAATTATGCCTAATTTACCCTCCAATTGTAAATAAAATATAGCTTATGCCCTTCTAGAACAATTCAAACTAGCTCTTTTTTAAAGCATTTGGACATTCACTAACACAACACACAAGGCTTATTTGAATCGAGAAGTAAAAGAAACAGACATTTCATGGAGGAATTATTTTTTAAATGATAATTTAATCCTGAACAGGAGATGTCAGTCGTGCACAATTGTTTTAAACGTGCAATCATAATGATAAATTTTAGTTTATATATTTTTTAAATATTTCATTTTGTCAATAATTTGTAATAATGGGCTATTTCAATGTTAACACTCTTACCAGATTCTCAATCTGAATTTGACTTTAAATTTGCATTTGACTGAATAGTCTCACAGACTTTAGAAAGCTTATAATTTCTTACATTTCGTGTGGTTATCCATGTACATATAGGCCTAGGCCTACCCTTAAGTCCTGTGATCATATATATATATATATATATATATATATATATAGGGGTTTCCACAAGGCTGTGGTTTCCCTCAACCAAACAATGACAATAACAATAAGTAAACACTCGGTAATGATAACTAGGGCCCGGATTTGTATGTAAAAAAATGTTTTTTTTTTTTCCTCATGCGTACATTCCAAAAACAAAGTTTAATATCCAAATCGAGGTCCGACAAACGCAATTTACAAATTTTATTTCACATAAAAACACATATTTTACAAAAAAAGTTATGTGAATAAATATTTTCGATATTTTCTCCATAAATACATATTTTAGTACTTTTTCGGATTTTTTATGTAATATTTTTTCCTGATGCTCACATCAAGGTCCGACAACAGCAAATTCCAAATTTTATTTTACATAAAAACACATCTTTTACAAAAAAGTTATGTGATTAAATATTTTCGATATATTCTCCATAAATAAATATTTTAGTACTTTTCCTCAATCTCTTTTAACATTTTACAACAAAAATTTGTATCTCGAAAGAATTCAACACAAATGCTTCACTTGCAATGAGGTGAGAGTGATTATCAGGGAAGAACAGAACAGAACCCAATCTCAACATTGCGTAATTCACTTAAAGAAATACAATACGTTGAAAGGCAACTTAACACTATCTCAGGTTCGAAAATAGAAGTTCTAAGAATAAAATTTAAAGGTATGATTGAGAAAAATGGTGGCAAAGTTTTGGAAGGCCAAAACATAATTGAATTCATTGTGTGTGTGTGTGTGTGTTAGTGATCTACCCCTCTTCAAATATACAAGGTTAACATCGTGTGATGTAGAACATTCTTTTTCTCAATATAAGGCATTATTATCGGATAATAGACAAGGATTTGTGATCCATAATCTGGAGACAGTGTTGGGCAAATTTTAATTGTAAAGACAATTAAAGATTAACAATTGATTAATTGTTAATTGTAGTGGTAGCAATTAACAATTGATCAATTGTAATTGTGGAAAATGCAATTAACAATTGATCAATTGTTAATTGTAGTGGTTGCAATTAACAATTGATCAATTGTAATTGTGGAAAATGCAATTAACAATTGATTAATTGTTAATTGTAGTTGTAGCAATTAACAATTAATCAATTGTTAATCGTAATTTGCTACAATTAACAATTAATTATTTTTAATTGTTTTATGAATTTAAATAAAAACTAACAATTAAAACGGACTACTGTACGGGCCTGGTATCATAACAAAATGCGTAAGTAAGATACTGAAATACACATGTTAACTTAGTTACAAATAAAACACTGATATTAATACACATGAATGATTTTAATTAAACCTGATTACACAGATAACGACAGACTATAATTTCTTATAATAGTTTAGATTCCATTTTAACACGACTCTCTTTTCGAACATACTGTTGGTCAATTTGTGACTCTTCGGCAGATTTGTCATTGTTGCAAAAGAAAAAAGTCGTTCAACTGCAGCTGACGATGGTAAAGGTGTGTTATATTTAATGAAAACGTTTTTTATCTCAGGATATCTGTTGAGGAGTTGCAAATCCTGGCTTTCTTCTGCAAAAAAGTGCAGCATTAAAAGTTCGGCTTTAGTCAGTGGTGCATCGAAGGAGATTTGGTTTGTTTCTGTCGATGAAATATCGGGAGTCCGAGTCAGAGTTCAAGTTGAAAAAACTATTTTCTTCGGTACTTTTTTTTTTGTTGCTACTGATGTTTCTACGTTGTCATTCATTTGTTTGGAAATACAGGTCTTGAAAACGTTTAGAAGTTTTGTACGATCCGCGGGCTCTAAACAGGTTAACCATTTATTTTTAAATCTTGGGTACAATGCCGTAATAGCCGCATTTTCCGCTACAGGAGTGCTGATGTCATACATTTTTTCAAATCTTTTTTCGACACTCTCCCTGTAATGCCTTGATCAAAGGGTTGCAAAAAGAAAAGTTGTTTTTCCTTTCAATTTTGTGTAGTTTTGTTCTTAATGCCTGAAAGCACGGTAGGACTATCCCATAATATGCGTTGGTCTCACTCTGCATTATATCGAGGGCTTCTGCCACTGGCGCAGTACAGGTCATGTCCGTCGCCGTGGGTGAGTCGGTAGCGCGCCTGCCTTCCACTCCGGCGGCCCGGGTTTGATTCCAAGCCGGGTCAAGGATTTTTCAAAAGTGAAAAATCCTTTTCCCGGCTTCAGGACTGGGTAGGTTAAGATAATGCACATTGTGCGCGATTCCTTAATTATTAAATACTCGGGTATGTAATCAAATTCGTTCTCTTTGATAGCATTTTTTATGTTTAATGATATATGTAAAATCAAGGTTTTTCTTTAATGTTGTAAATTTGCTGGAGCACATCAAACAAGCTATTCCATCTTGTCTCACCAGGTCGGCTTAACGTGTGTATTATTTCAGCATTCTTTGGTCGTCCTGCAGCCTTCCACAAAACTTCATGACTGTAGCATGCATTTCGGACAATGGGGTGTTTTGCTCGCTCAAAATTTTGTTTGCGTCCGTAGTTGCGCATAGACTTAACGTATGTGCACAGCATCGAAAATGAGCAGGAAGTAAATGAATATTCTCAGGATCACTTTTTTGACCAGACAAGGACATGGAGGGCCTCCCCAGATGAGTGATATTCCCAATGCCGGGGCCACCTCCGAGACGACACGAACACATAGGACGATACACACAATTCACACCCACACACACACTCCCTTCAAACAAGGCGAGGATGGTATGAAGATAATAATGATGGTCAGATGATATCTTGGGACCACAAGGGCCTAAAGTTACCTGACTTTTCTCTCACAGGTGAGGGGAAAACTCCGGGAAAAACCTCACCCAGGTAACTTGGAATCGAACCCGGGCCCGCTGCGGGAGAGGATTGAACGGATCCCCTGAGCCACAGCGGTGGACTTTTTTGTTATGTACTCGTACGATGTCAAAACATTGCACAAATTAAAAATATACATTAAAATATAAATAATGGGTATAATGAAGGATGATATTCGTTTTTTTTATCAATAAGTAGTATTGATTTTTATTAATGTTCGTAAAATTTTCGAAATATTGTAATACTTTTAACTGATTTTGGTAAAGGTAAGAAGTTAATTGTTAGTTTTAATTGTTTCATAGAACAATTAAACAAGTTAATTGCAATTATTTTAATTGCAAGTTACGATTAACATACATTAATCCAAATAATTTAATTGCAATATGCAATTAAACGTTTAATTGCAATTAATTTAATTGTAATTAATTTAATTGCAATATGCAATTAAACGTTTAATTGCAATTAATTTAATTGCAATTAAATTTGTAATTGCAATAAGCAATTAAACGTTTAATTGCAATTAATTTAATTGCAATTAATTTAATTGAAATATGCAATTAAACGTTTAATTGCAATTAATTTAATTGCAATTAAATTTTTAGTCAATTAACGAGTTGATTGAAAAATTAATTGATTAATGCCCAACACTGTCTGGAGATGACATTTGTTGTGCACTGCAACTCCTGTCAGCATTTTACATCTAATGTTGGCGAGTTTCAATATTATTTGTTCTAGTAAGTTACGAACATTCTGGTGTTTTTGTTTCTTTTTTCAGATTTTTTAGCACATATTTTTAACATTTTTAGCACATAAAAAATAAATATTTTTAAGTTTTTGAGCACATAAAAATCCGGGCCCTTATGATAACATAATCAGCATGTTAAATTCTTTCCATAACGCATGGTAAAATTACTTATAAAACATATCTTTAGACTTAAAATGTAACATTCCCTCCATACGAATAACCGTAGGCTAAAACCTAGAACCTAGAACCTAGACTTTGGCTTTTAATAGCCAGATTACACATCCTGGTATTAATTAATAATTTTAATAAAGTTTAAAATTGTCTATCTATCTATCTTTACCTTAGTTTTATCTCTCCCTTTTAGGAACATTTAAATGACCCACGCCGCCCGGTCCTTACATGGCCGCGAACTGTCGGGAGAGGGATTATCTATGGATCACATACATATTTTTTGCCCATACAAGGACAGGAGAGCCTCCTCGGATGAGTGATCAGCCCAACGCAGGGCCACCTCCGAGACAACACGAACACACAGGACGAGATACTCCATTCACACACATAGCTTATAGCCTACTTTGAACAAGGCGAGAATGGGATGAAGATGATAATGACGGCCAGAAGATATCCGGAGATGTCCCGACCAGGATTCGAATCCGGACCCGCTGCGTTCGCTCCTGTCATGCATCCCCTACGCCACAGAGGTAGACAAGTTTAAAACTGCGATACATTTAATCCTGGCAAACGGTGGTGTCGGTATGGAATAGGATTTAATATAACATATCAGCCTATATTCCGTACATTTTATGCTTTATGCGGGAAATATAACAAAAGTTTGTTAGTGGCTAGCCTATAAGTTATTGTATTTTATATTTGGGGAGACTGTTGATGAAGTATGAGCGATTATAAAAAGGTTATAGTGAATTCTTAACACTAGGCTATATATTTAGGGTAAGTCATTTAAAATCTGTAATGATTTCTGTTAAGTTACCTGTTTAGTAAAGACTATTTTTTAAGCCAATTTGTATGTACCATTCTTTGTGCTTGTCAGTTACAAAAGAGGAAAATAATAGGCCTACACAACTAGTATTATATATAGAAAGATTCTTTCACCTTTTTAATCAAATTTACACATCCTGTGTTAATTAATATTTGCCCTCTGAAGAACCTTATAATGTTACCTTCGTAAAGAAAACAATGAATTTCCGGCTCGAGTCAGTAGTAGATAACATGCGAAATATTGGGGAAGTTTGTCTA
The DNA here is from genome assembly GCA_964059195.1 of Ectobius pallidus. Classification (NCBI taxonomy): domain Eukaryota; kingdom Metazoa; phylum Arthropoda; class Insecta; order Blattodea; family Ectobiidae; genus Ectobius; species Ectobius pallidus. Next base: position 105,750,715 of record CAXKWD010000008.1, read on the forward strand.
TTGGGAGGTGTCAGTGATATCCAAGAAAGTGTCAATAGTTTCCTTTTATACCTGAAACCAGCATGGTGGTATCATAGAAAAATATTGTTGTATCCCTTTATAAATAAAACTGGATTGAGGAAATGGTTATATGTATAGGATATTATCTATTTTTATTTGTATTAATAAATTACATTCTTCTTAGGATCAGTGTAACTATTATTGTATGGTAACTACCTTACACCATCAGTACGTACAAAAATGCAAAACAAACTCATTCAAATAAATATTATTTCGTCTTCGTCACCTCCTCTCCTCTTGAAACAGACTAGGGGTTGCTCATTTCACGTTTCTTGGTGGATTATGACGACTATTTCATTCATATGTCACGTGTTTGATATTGACCAATAACGTTTAGCAATGCCTCGGATATAGATCAATTACGATCGCTTTACCTTATAATATGCTTGGTAGGAATTCAAGAAGACCGCCGGTGTGGTCTTGTGGTTAGCGTCGCTGACTACAGATCCGTCGGCCTGGATTCGATCCCCCGTACCTCCTAGGATTTTCCTGAGGTAGGGAGGTCTGGAACATCTGGAACGGGGTGCACTCAGCCTCGTGATTCAAATTGAGGAGCTACTTGATAGAGAAATAGCGGATCCGGTCATGGAAACCACCATTAACGGCCATGGGTGTCGGCATGCTGACCACATGCTCCCCAATCCTGCAGTCTGCCTATTGTAGATGACGCAGCGGTCGGGTGGTAGGCCTTGTCCCTTCTGGGGTGTTAGCGCCACGGAGTTATTATGTGAGTGTTTATCATGATCATCGATGAGAACATCTTAATGACTTAGGCTACCTAAATGTAATTCTGTATTATAATTAAGAAAATTGGCAACTTATATGGAATTAACAATTCTGTAATAGAGGCTACTTTCTGATATTTCATAATCATTTAGAGCTTATTTTAGCAATTTAAAAGTCCGAAATCTAGTTATGAAATTACATTATATCGTACCAAATATGAAAACACATGTAAAATAAAATTAATCCCTTCAGTCTTGCCAATCTCTTCATAATTTGTCTTCACTTCGTGGATAATCACGAAGCAGTTAAATGTTAGCCTATATCCTATAGACCTAGTCACATAAAATCCATTCCCTACTAATAAGCTGGAATTTTAAAGAAGAAAGGCAGTCTATAGCTGGGCACGCATTCTAAAGAGAGGAAACATACTGATACAAATAGTTTTTTGTTTTTTAGTACAGCCTTATACCCTCTATTTAATTTATCTTATAAAATGTTTCAGGATGAATGTATATTGCCAATATCAGTTACAAATATTTTTTATTAAGAATAATTACAAGTTGTAAAAATATATATCACTAGATTAGTTTCGTCATTATTTTAAAATATTAAAATGATCAGCATAATGTGATGTAAAAAGTTAAAATGATCTTTTCAGATTATGCAAGTTGTAACAGCTAGAGAATATAGCTTGTATGTTTGTATTCAAATGTGTTCAATTATAAAATAACCTGCTAGCAACTTGCATAATCTGACAAGATCATTTTAACTTTTTACATCACATTATGCTGATCATTTTAATATTTTAAAATAGTGACGAAACTAATCTAGTGATATATATTTTTACAACTTGTAATTATTCTTACTAAAAAATACTTGTAACTGATATTGGCAATATACATTCATCCTGGAACATTTTATAAGATAAATTAAATAGAGGGTATAAGGCTGTACTAAAAAACAAAAAACTATTACTACGCTCCCTCTTTGGATATCATGAAATTCTTGAATACTATACTGATACAAGTCATTATGTCCTGTATTTTCATAGTATTTATCAAAAGAAAAAAGTACAAATTCACGAACTTTGGTACGTGGGTTATCTTAACTCACATTGCTATAAGCTCCTGTGGGATTAGCAGACGTATTGCATCAATTCAAGTATTTCCCCCCACATTTTAGGTTTAGTGATTAATTATAAAGGTCAGATAAATCAGAATGTCCCCTGTGAGACATCCCCTTTCGAAGAATTAACAATACAGATCTCCATTGACGTATAGAAAAGGGTTCAGCGAACTTTTGCGAAATGACAGGTCAGAAAGATGAAAGATGCACAGAATTATTCTGGTTCTGATTTCCCACGATCTCGTGCTAAATGTGTAAGAAGCCAGGTAACTCGTTCATTGACCTCACTAAGGGTCGAAACAGGTAGAAGATTCCTGCATCTGGGGGAGAGAGAAAAATGGCAAACATGTTTGTATCAAGCAAGCGAGATTTCCAGTCATTCTACCGAAATTATTATTTTAAAAGAATTCGTTCGTTGAACTCCCTCTTCCCAAACCTTTCCTGAAAAGATGCCTCAGATCTGTTTATGCCCTTCCTGTTGAAGGTAAAAGTGGTACAAATCTGTAGTTTCACCCTCTTGGAAGATGTATCACCCTGCTACTTGAGAACGTTTTCTGAAAATAATGGCATCCCACTCATGGGCCACCAAGGTCAAAGGAGCTGATTAAGACTCCACAGTTTCTTGAACAGAACATTGCGAAAATTGCTGTGGTCAGTAACGTAATTAGATCTGCAGAATTGCTTGAACTATTAGGAATGAGAGTAACTGCCCACTGAGAAGTAACTGGCAAAATTGAGTAGGAATGGAAAAATTTTCCTACTTATTTCTTTATCCGTACTAATCGAATAACATAGTTCTCTCCATAGTAATTAAGCCTGTAATATGACTAATAGATTGTTTTGAAGGAAGCCTTACGGCAGTGAATACAAATCAAAGCTAACTGCACTATTTAAAACCCAAGAAGTACGTTATACTTTGGTGTTACAGACTTCTTTGCCCTAAACCAGCGTTTCTCAACCTTTTTGAACCCGAGGACCTCTAAAATGTCTATAAAAAAATTTACGGACCCCTAATTTTACATCCCATTTTTAAAAGTAGGCTATATGTAGGCCTATATTCTTAATATTTGGGGTATTAATTATAGGCCATTATAACGAAATAAATCTAAATACATTTTTTAATTCAATGGAAACACAGTTATTGAATTGGAATTAAACTATAGACAGTTTAATATTTATTACCAATTTGATAATATAATTAGGAATTATGTTATTAGTAATAACAATACTTCTAATGAGACGGTTGAGCTTTTCGCCTCTTGCAGAGTACCTGGATATCTGGCACAATATTAGTCAAATTTAGTCCAAGATCAGCAGATACATTAAGTCATCTTAATTATGTCTGCGGACCATCAGCACCTTCGTCGTGGACCACCATTGGTCTGCGGACCATTTGCACTATCGTCGTGGACCACTATTGGTCCGCGTACCATAGGTTGAGAAACGCTGCCCTAAACTAAATTCAGCTAGCCTACTACTGCCCGCTTGAAAATTTAGCCTTCTGTGTCTGATACATTGGCCTATATAGAATTTATGTCGTTTCGGATAACAAATCTTGATCATCTATGTTTTTAACAATATTTGAACAGCAGGTCTGTTTTTCCTTCTTCTGGAACATTAATATTGATATGCTCAATTCATTACTTGTTGAGGCTCACGTTGTTAATAATTCTAGGTTTAAGAGTGTTTTATACAACTTTTTAATTATGAATCAATTTTATAATCTTGCTGAATTTTAGAATAATTCCGCAAATACTGTATTTTATATATTGACAATGTCATGGTACCTTAAGATCCGTTTGACAATAAAGAAAGATTGATTAACATTTCGAAAGGACTGTATGTTATGTCGACGAGGCAATTTCCGTAAGTCTATATAATTTTTGCATGGATCTACAAGTTCAACTACCTCGGTTTAAGGAAGGGTTGGGAGACCTTTCTCATGTTAATATTGTCCTTCAAAAACCAACCCTTTGGTACAATGACCTGTCATTCAACCCTTGGGATTTCTGTAAATAAAATCTACTCGAATGGAAAGTGATAGAATTGCCTATTTCAGCATTTCCTTAACATAACCGAAACCAGAATAGACACGAGACAACATGAACACATAGGACTAGACAAACCAGTCATACACACACACACACATCCCGAACAAGGCGCTGATGGGATTAGGCCTAAGGTGATCATGATGGTCAGGTGATATCCGGGGACCACAAGTCTTCAATAACATTAATAATCATTTTAAATAATAATATTAAATAATAATAGTATGTAACAAAATTAAATAATAATATTATATATAAATAATAACAACAATAATAATTACGAGCTGAGCAAGTTCCTATTTTAACTCAACTGTTCGACATTTCGTCTAATTGTAAATTTTCGTGTTACGCAGATTAAACCAAATGGGTTTTTCGATTTTCTTCCAATGTGGCATACTGTTCCTTGAAGTCATTAAAATATGTAACTTAGACCTATGTGTATTTTTTTAAAATTCCGTTTCAAGATGGTGGCCGTTTTTATGTTTCCTTTTCAGCTTCTTTTATCGATTATAGCCAAACGGTTCATACTATAAAAATTTGAAGGCTATTTCCACTCACGAGTGTAAAACTTTTACAAACTTACAACTTTGTAAAATTTACAACTTTGTCTCAGTACTTTCTCCGTAACTCAGCGTTTCTCAACCTTTTTTTAACCCGAGGACCTCTACAATGTCTAAAAAAATTTACGGACCCCTAATTTTACATCCTATTTTTAAAAGAAGGCCTATATTCTTAATATTTGGGGTATTAATTATAATAACGAAATATGTGAAAAAATTTTACTTCTTTTCTTTCCACTTGCTTTATGATATTTTTGAATTATATCTATGGACCATCTGCACCATCTTCGCGGACCACCAGTGATCCGCGGACCATAGGTTGAGAAACGCTGCTCTATTGTATAGATACAGATCCTGAACTATTGATATTGCTTCGAAGCTGGAAGGAGTATAAATAGCCTACGATGAACTTCTAAAAAATCCTGTACTTCGCTTTAAAAGTGTTATTTTCGTTTTGAATACCGAAGTTCAGTACGGAAGGGTTTCTTGAATGTGCTTTTATTGTACATGTGCCACTTTGTAATTTGCAGACTCATGTTTCTAAACGCCCAGGCAAGTGCACTTGCTACTCTTGTTTACGTCAGTTCAGCCTGCTTTTTGTTGTAGGGCTATTACCCGGATCAGCGCAACCCTTTGACCCTGAGCTGCCCCTTCCACTCCATCATAACCATTATTGTTGTTTCGCTACACCAGGGGTGGTTTTACCTCGTGGAAAGGGTTGACAGGAAGGGAGTGAGGGAAATCCATTCAAACTTGCGAAATGTTGAACCTGTTGACGGGAACACCAAAGATATTTTTGTACCCTTCTTCCAAAGCCTTCGCTAATCCAATTGTTGTCTTTGTTGCAGCAAAACGTGATTTCATCTTCACAGATGAGATAAAAGATGTTTGAGGTTGTTAAATAACTGAGGGTTTATTAGAGAGGTACTACCCAGGGGACCAAAGTGCACTAGCCCTTGGAATGTTCTCTATGACATACCGAGATTTACAACCGTAAAAATCGAACTAGATAATATCTATATACTGTATATGAATATATAAAATATATAATATGTATATATGCATAGTACAAACCTACACATAATTATTTATAAATACATACTACATAAATACATACATACTTATACATACTATAAATACATTAACTTATTTGCAGGATTTTCCATATATATATATATATATACGCTGGAACGTTGGAAAAATAACATGCAATCATATGGAATAGACCTACGTATTTCATTAAGTGAGAGTGGTTTTCAACATAAGTTACAACCATTTTGTACATGGTATTTTGCATTTGAAATGAATAAGCACATAAACTCATTTTCAGTGGAAACTCGACACCCGACTTTCTGGCAGTAAAGCGACGTAAAGTTATATAACTTCCTCTGTCCGGGGAATGTCAATATCATTTTCTCACTTTACATTTTGAAAAAAATAAGTGGCCTTATTGCAGAGAGTGCGCGTTCAGTTGCCTCACCCTCGGAAGGACAAAGCCTGAGTTTCTGCAAACGATGGGTAGCGAGTAGTCTATGCTATGTCAGTAGTCTGAAAAAAATTATATCCACTGATAACTTATTCATCGCTGTAAGCTATATGTTAATTGAGAAAAAATTGAATCAATTTTTAAGAATGTGCGAAATGGTATTTACCTAATTTTCTTAATTTATTAAATTATTATCACTCATCATTCACAAGTTAATACCTGCTAGGTGATAAATTTATTTATAAAATAATCATTTGGTAGTTTTATAGATATTCAAAAAACCCCGATGACTATTTTATGAATTAGGAATTTGTCGCTCGCTCAACAGTTATATTCTCCTTGTATAGGTTAGGCTGCAAAATTGAACCTTGTGATTTCTTTTTCTTGGGGGGGGGGGGTTTGTGGAAAGTGTGAAGAGTAAGGACATTTTATTACTGTCTGTGGCTTATGTAACAGTTATTAGTCTGAAATTGTTTAACCTACTAAGCTGCTGTGACTTGACTTATTGTTAGGCGACTGGATGTCGATGGAACATGAAACATTATCCACATTTCTTTGAACAGAGGGGATGACTGTTGTGCTTGGGGGTAGTCGCCAGAGTGGCGCTAACGATAACGAAGGTTTTGTGTAAATTCTTGACTACCCTTATAGGCTACGTTTGCATAGCAGTCAAGTAAACTTTCTTTATCTAACTAGTCCTGTTACTTCAAGGTCTATCCAGGTTCTGTTTTCTTTCATGCAGCAAACTCAAATGACAAAATAAGAACACGTCTAATAAGTTGCTGATTTAAGATACAAGTTGTGTTAAGTCGACTACATCGACTTCGCATCTCGAGCTTTGCCAGCTGCCCCATGGTAGTCTGTAGCCTACATACTCACTTGTATAACTTTGAAGGAAGAAGAACACCTTTGTTCCTAAACAGAATTAACATAGATTATGTCAGATCCCTTGTTCTTCCTGATAAAAATTAACACAAAGCCATCTGTAAACAGAGTATTTTCAAACTTCTAATATGCTGTCCATTATTTTGATCTTCCATTTGGGTGAGTTGTAGGCCTAATACGACAACTTACAAAGTGTCCATTATTCAGTAGAGTGTGCTATATGTTTTATTCTCTTGATTCTTTCAGCTTTGTTAATATCAATGCTAGATCTTTCTAGGGTAAAAGATTCTCAGAGCAATGAAAGAATCTGTTGAATAAAATCGAACCTTCACATCTTAAATAGGAACTACTGAACACCAAGTCGACCAGTAGACTATAAGCAAGGCCTGCAGTACATTATTACTAATCTTTATACTTTCTTCCTTATAAATGCTTAAGAGCCTATATCTTTAGATAAGAGAACAAAACGAACCAATTGTCTAAAAGGATCCATTACCAAAGCCAAAAAAAAATAAAAATAAAGTTTCTCTATGCACAAACTATTACAACAAATTGCACCCAGTTTCGCGGCAGGAACTGTTCCATTAATGAAATAGCCTATTGCCTACGAATATATGCCTATTGCAGTTCCTCACATTGTTCTTATGGGTAGATAGAAAATTCATTTCAAATTTTTGTTTGGTATAACTTATTTCAGAATTTCAATTATCTTTTAAATTAATTGATCAATTAATAAATTTTTAAACTGCTTCCGCACACTAGCATTCATTGCACATTGGACAGGAAACGTTTATTGGTGTAATTCAATATTTTTTTATAATTCAATCGGCCGACCGAATAAAAAATAAACCTTAAAAATTGAAGCAACTTTTATTATACTGAGATAAATTGCATGTTTTCCTATATAGACTTCCCCACCTCTTCACCCCTGAATGCAATGACCATGGCCATAAATTTGTAGGTTGCGTGTTTCCTAATATTTATTGCAGTTACCGTGGTCGTCTTCTAGTGAATTACACCGCGGTGAAAACGAGACAGACGCACAGACAGATGGAAAAGATTATTATAGTCACTGGTTTCCATATTGTGGAGTCACGTGGTAGGGGTGATTGCGTGTCGGGAGTGCGTAAGTGCGTTCGTGATATCACGTGGAACTGTGTGGGGAAGGTCCAGGGTGCGATACGCACCTACATCACCATGGTAACTAAAAGGAGCTGGTGCCACCAGACACGTCCCAGCTCCATCGTAATGTTATGGGCATCAATTCATGAATTTCAACGACTTCACAGTTTATGGCATAACGAGAGAACTTCTGTCGAGTCATAACTTAAATCTAACAAGTAATAAGTCAAAGGAAGTATTATGTTAGAAGTTACAAGAAATATGACATGAACAGGTGTTTTTCTTGAAAATCTAAAAATGTAATGGGCCAAAAAGTGAAGTATAGATAGGCCTACAATACCTGGACTGTATCTCGCAGAACTATAAATAATTTATCAATAATATACGCCTACTATAGTGAGATTACGAGTTTTGTTACTCTGATGTCATTCGACGTTAGTTTACTTAGTATCGCTAAAAGAAATATTAACATAATTTGACCATGGCTACCATGTTTCCATCAACTGCCATGTTTTCATCAACTATTTAATAGGCATGGAAGTAATTCTTTGAAAAGTTTATCGTAGGCTGCGGTTTCGTTAACTTAAACTAATAATTCACGTCAGCTCAATGCAGGCCTGCCCCAGTTTGAAATTAGAACAATCTGTGAAATCGTCAACAACCGTTAATCACATTCGATTTTGTTTAACCCAACTGGAGAATATGCTTTAGGCCTCCATTTGGAATAGGATCCTGTGCTTAATACGGATTTCTTTTTTATCGAACAGTTTTTTAGACTATAACTTTCGGCCTAGGCTATAAATTTACTTTTTTTTTTTTACTTGGATTCTAACTTCAAAATGTGCTTGACCTATAATTTACTTAAACCTAGTAAGTTGTACTATAGTTTACTTAGGATATTGGATCTATCTGTCAATTGTTATACCATAACAATGAATATCAGAACTAACTTGGCCGGGTTTACTATGGTCTGAAAACTGCGGATGAAATGGACATTTTCACAATAGTCATATTTTTGCCATATAGGCTAAATTATCTTTTTAAAATCTTTATTTTAAAACGATGCATTGAAATTCACTAAATCAATGTTTCATTAAATTGGTTTGGGTTAAAAGGTACATTGAAATTTTCTTCCCGAATCAATTTACAGCAACGTCATTCATTAATCAAAAAGAGACATTCCCTTTAAGAGTTCAACGTAAGCTTAAGCCAAAGTGCAAATAATTTAGAGCAAGGGATGGCTGTTTATTCAAAACTTACTAGTGCATTTATTTAGAGTAATTTCAAAAGTTCCCACGAAATGTAGGTAATCGCTATTATGTGTAAAATGTCTTGTAAACTCACCCTTCCCCTATCAAACATTAGTTAGACGACACTCCGATCGATTTTATTAAACAAGTATGGGAGTGTCTGAGAGTTTGTGTGTGCATTAGGACCTATATATGTGTGTGTGTGTCTCGGGATCTCCCATGTTGTCTTAGGTCGGGATATACCCTCCTCCATCTTCCCTTGTTCGGAACCAATAGACACGGAAGTTTAAGAAGAGGTAGAATAAGGGATGTATAAAAAAGAAGAGGAAAAAGACACTGTGCAGTGGGAGGAAATGCCAGACAGACGTCCATTTATTGATCCTGAATCTACTCTACTACTGCATGTAGGAAGGGAAAAAAAGAAAGGTGGACCGATAGATTATGAACTGAAGGAGAGTCAATATATTATTAAAGAATATTGGATTGATCCCTGTTTGGAATAAGGGAGAAGAATTGCGTACAGTCAGCGTCAAATGTTTAGATAATAATATAGTTGGTGCTGGCATTAATATTGTTGCTTTACCGATGATATTGTGTGTCGCAAATTTAACTTGCAGCATAAACACATTTTTTGTTTGATCAAACTGTAAGTTACGCTTAGGCTTTTACATGTTACGTAATGGTATATAATGAATAATGATATCCAATACGAAACACATTTTCATTATAAGTTAACGTTGGTGTGGTATCGATTATTATCGAACATGGAACGATCTTGAAACTTTATGAGGAGCAAACGAAACTGCGTAATAAACAACCTGTATTTAAAATAAAATCAATTCTATTCTTGTTAATTTTAATATTACACGAAACTGAATTAATTTTGTGTTATCAAAATCCGTTGGTTTCAAGAGAACAATGAAGAAGAAGCTTCGACTTGTCCGGACGCCATCAGCTGCCATCTATCGCAGAAGACAAAGAATTACGAGAACAGCTGATTGCGAAGGGTGGCCATATCCGTTTCATTGAATGAATCAAAATCTCAAAATTTAAACATTCAATTATGGTCGAACAAAAACCGTCGCATGCATCTTGCCTATCCACCATCTTCAGGGCAACTTGCGTTGTAGATAGGCCTAGATAAATGTAGGCTATTATACATGATAATTTACATTGTAGTCTACACCTACATACTATCTACAAAGCAAGATATCCTGGAGAAAGTGAATCCACAACGAATGGCCTAGGCCAGCGTTTCTCAACCTTTTTGAACCCGAGGACCTCTAAAATGCCTAAAAAAATTTACGGACCCCTAATTTTACATCCCATTTTTAAAAGGCCTATATTCTTAATATTTGGGGTATTAATTATAGATCATTATAACGTAATATGTGAAAACATTTTACTTCTTTACTTTCCACTTGCTTTATGATAAGCTTATTTTTTAATTATGTCTGCGGACCATCTGCACCATCTTCGCGGACCACCGGTGGTCCGCGGACCATAGGTTGAGAAACGCTGACCTAGGCGTTAGTAAAATATATTTTACAAATTGTGCTAATGGTACGACACTTTCATTTTATTTTATTGTAGGCCTATGTCAAATATCTGACATTTCATTTGTACATGTTACGTACAAATTCTTGGCTATATTTAAGCATGACTAATTTCTAATGAAAATATTTGTTTTATATTTGAAATTCAAGCCTAAGTGTTGTGCTAGTTTGTAGGCCTACTTGTAAACATATGCTATTAATGGTAAAAATTAGGTCTACGCTCACAACTACGCATGATATTACTATTCATGATCAAGAAATAATAACCCAAGAACCATGCAAATTAATCTTGTAGAAATTCGCTTTTCCTCAAACTGCAGTTCGTGCCACATATTATAATTCTGCATAATTCAAAACGGTATTATCAGGAAATTAAATGTCTTTATTGTTTTTAATTAAATTTTAGGCCTACTTAGTCTGTAATTAATGGTCTTTAAAGTTTATATCTTACGTTAGCGCGGCAGTAACTATTTGAAGAGATTTCTCTTGTTATGAATACAGTTGACCTTTGTAGCCCATAAAACTTGGTAAAATTGCATTCAATTGAAAGGTGGTAGTCTTTTGTATAGATACAAGACCTAGGTAGATCATACCGGTAGGCCTAGGCCTACTTGTTCACAAATTGAAGAAAACTTAATGGTTTTCTTGTAGGCTAATCAAAATTTCAAAGCTCCTGTTTCGTAGGATTCGGGGCATTCTGTCAGCAAAATATTGAATGTTTTTCTTCGCTGGGAATAAATAACATTAAACATGTCCTACTATATCCAAAGCTGGCTACAAATAGGCCAAGTCTTCAGTGGAAGATACTAATTTCAGGAACAATATAGGCCTATAGCTATACTATTTTATACTATTTATACTATTTTCTAGTTTGATGTAGGCCTGCTTTACCGACTTTCAAAATATTTTTCACCGCTCTATATAGATATACACAGGAAGTAAGTGAATTAAAAATGAGGCAGACTATATACGAATAATCAAGGAAAAAATAAATTATTCAACGAATCAGGGTTTCAAAATTTAGGGGAACTTCAGATACGCACTGATACATTTTCCATACATAGAGCGTGTCATGCTATTCTTCGAATTAAATATTCCTTCACTACAAGTATTGACATGCAGAGTTGTGGGATATAGGTAAGCCTGCCGCATTCGCAATCTTTAACTGAGCATTTTATCACCTGCGAGTGTACACCAATGCTCTTTGAAACCGCTTGGTAGGGAAAGAATTGTAAGAAGGAAGGGTGATGGTGATGCATTCAGAGGATGCAAGCAGAATACATTATAGTCAGGCGTTACAGCATCCCATCTCACCATTTCCATGATGCTACTTTACATCCTAAATTGTCAGAGGGTTTTTACTCTTCGGTTAAAGTGGAAAGAGGACTGCACTGGACGAAATTATAGAAAACTTCCCCCTCCCTCAAAGTCTAAGGCGAAGTTCACATAACTTTCTCTATTCAAACCATTGTCCTTGCGATTTTCTTTCTTCACATTTTTACAGAATTTGCGACCGACCGACTATCAGGGGATACAATGTTGGCGTTAATTTTATTGCTATTCTTATTTCTTATAACAATTAGGCCTACCACGAAAAATTAAAGAAGAGTTGCAGAACGTAGCCTATATTTGTATTTCATTGGACGAGGAACACTTTATTACATAAGATACACAATACAGAAATTAAAGACAAATGCCAAATTTAGAACATAACTAAATTTACCAATGACAGAAGAAAATTTAGGAAAGAACACGTTGATAGAATGGAAAACAATCGCCTAGCAAAAAAGGCTAAAGAAAGCTGACCAGACGGAAAAAAAATAAGAGGAAGGCCTGCTACGAGATGGAAAGACAGTACACTCGACTCATCTGAGGAATAACGCAGAAATAAACAGGATGTAATCCTACATTACAAGATGAAGAAGAAGAAGAAGAAGAGTTGCAGAACTTAACATAAGCACTTATTGTAGGCCTACTCAAAATCCTATAAAAATGATTTAAGTTATTTTCTAAATGTTTTAAAGTAAATTAGTAGCGATGTTCAAAGTCTACATAGCCTACTTCGTGTAACAACCTCACAACTTGCCGTTTCGAATCAAGTTTGGCAGAATTTTACGTCCTAGAACAAAGCTGTTCACACTCATATTATTTCTTCAAAAAATTACATTAAAACATTTTCCTGAAATATTGTTTTGAATAAAGTACAATGTTTCCGCTACCCATATCCTAATGTTTTCTGCGGTGGCGTACAGGTAGTAATGCCAATGTCAAAATCCGAAGTTTGTAGGTTCAAAACCCGGCCGAAGTCGGTAAACATCCGCGCCAATATGTCCCAAGAGAGATTATAAACTGTGCATTCCATGTCGGAGACTTACGACACATTAAGGATGCTCGTACAGTAGCTATTGTAAGCCTATAGCGTGTCACTTTTCGAAAAATCTTGAGTAATTTGACTGTTGCTAGACAGATGTTTATAATTTGCACGCTTATTCTACATGGGAGTAGCTTTAAATTATATATAACACACCTAATAGGCCTAACTAGCTACAGGCTGTACATTAGTCTATATTTTGAATTTTTAACAAAATAAACTCTTACCGTCCATAAAATAGACCTACATGATCTTACATAAAAGGAGAAAGGTAGGCCTTATTCAGGCGGGCTATAACATTTAGGGCCAAAAGCTTAGGAACCGCTGATATAGCCTATAATCTACGATGTAGGTAAAAAAATATGATGTAAAACTCACATACGCCTACCTTTTTCTGCACAAATAAATTTGCTTCTTTGTGTAATATATTATGTATCCCTATGGCATTCTCTTCGTGTGAATTGGTGTAAAATGGAGATAATGTCGTTACCTTATCGTATCATAACCCAGAAGGATCCGTAGACTAACCGAAATAAATCTAATTATTGAACTCTGGTAACTATCTTTACTTTAGTCATGGCCAAAACATTTTCTCACTACACATTCTGATAACTTATGGAACAAGAAGTCAAGAGCGCGTATTCAGAGTGGTGGCTTATATCTATCCTTCAGAGAATTTTTCGAAAAATGATTCAAATAAAAGTTTTAGCTCTTGGTAGGCCTATAGGCCTAAGCACCCCTGGTATAGAATTTAAAGAAATTATTTTTTTCGTGAAAATCGCGAAAAACGAAATATTTTTCATGTAAAATTCCCTTAAAAATAAGAAAACGTTGTCGCCAATCTTCGTGTCACATCCTCAAAGGGTACCTAACCCAAATACAACATTTTGTTTTCATACGATTTTACGTTCTGGAGCTAGGCTGTTCATATATATATATATATATATATATATATATATATATACACACACACACATGCCCACAATCAGACATGTTTCCGAAAATAGCTTGTTATGATCTCCTTATGGCATTAATATTTAACTAAATCTACTTAGAGATCATTTCACAAGATCGAGAGATATATATATATATGTATATGTATTATGTCTGTTATTATATATCATATGGTTTAATTTTATTGAGAATTTGAATATGTCCTTGGAGTTTCCTCTTTCTTGAGTTCTGATGTTGAAGTAATATCTTCGCTCAGGATTCCAGGAAGAGGGTTATAAACAGTATATTTGTAGAAGACATCCTATCGTAACCCGCAGTGAGAGGGTCTTGTTGATTTGTTATTCTATTTCTTTTTCAGATTGGGGAAATATCATTCGCGGACCAATGAAAATCAAGCAGAGATATAAAAGCAAAGTTACTTGGTGATACGGAGCCAAAGCACGTGACTTCGAACAGGTAAGAAGGTTACAGTAACATAAATAGAACACGAGTGAAAGCTTATCATACCCTTGTATTTTTACCCTTGTATAGAACTTGGATGATTCGAAGCTGAAGTGACCAGCAAAACAATCGAAATTAATCATGATCTCGAATTAGAAAAATTTAATTTGTTACACTTATAGGTTAGGGATGTCAAAAGACCATGCTAAAATTTCAAAGTAAGCTATTTACAATTTCGAACTTTAAAAAAAGCTAACAGACATATTTACTAGGAGCAATTCTGGGGGTAAAGGCGGCCGGGGCATAAGGCTGATAACCATACCACCTTCAGGTGCCAAATATCTGAAATCTGGGTGCCTCATACTCCTGGAACTTCACCCTTCATGGTCTGTATAGGGAACACTTTACTTTTTACCGTATAACATAGACCTATAATATAGCCTATTTATTTTCATATACGCCTAGACCTAGCCCTAAATAAAAGAATATTAGTTAAGGTAGGCCTACTTGTCGGAAGGCAGAATCAGACTGAAAAAATAATAATTGGAGAATTTAATGGTATACCGGCAAGTTGCCGTGATAGCTCAAGTGGCAGCGGCACGGAGAGCCGAAAATCTGTGGTTCAAATCCCGTCTGTGGTATTATTTCAGTCTAACTATACCTTTCCAGCTTAGCTACTCACGGCAAACGTGAAAAAAATATAATTCCACTGTGACCTACTAGTGGTTTACTATAAAGGCCGAGTTTACAAGTTTGTAAATCGCCACAGAGTAGTTGTTATCTCAATATTGACTCAATATCTCAACTTTTCAACATATGATGGAATGTATCCTATTGCTTTTATAATGAATAAAAGCTACAAATGAACCAGATTGACTCACAGTACAAAATGATCATACCAAGGAGGCCTATGGTTTATCGATATGAAATGAATGAAAAAAAAGGAGCCATAGGCTAAGTGCTATCAAAACTTTGGACAATTTGACAAACTGCAGAATTAAATAATTTGAGTTCCTATTACGTGCATGAATTGAGCACATCTAATTCAGCTTGCTTAAAACAATTTAACTTACACACAGCCTATTATAAAATCCTTGTAATATGATAGAGATACTTTTTCATTAGGCCAAGCTATAAGAAGCCGAAAAAATGAAACTTCTATGGTGCAGTGTCATTTACTATAAATCTTGATGGTAGGCCTAGTATTTTATCTACTTTACTTCCTCAAATATTTCTGGTGCGTGATTGATCACTCATCCCCGTAAGGACAAAGAACATTTTAACTACTCCGGTTTAGAACATCGCCATTAACCTTCTCATGCCCGAATATCGGTTTAGCGGTTAAA
Source organism: Ectobius pallidus (assembly GCA_964059195.1). Classification (NCBI taxonomy): domain Eukaryota; kingdom Metazoa; phylum Arthropoda; class Insecta; order Blattodea; family Ectobiidae; genus Ectobius; species Ectobius pallidus. The sequence goes on from CAXKWD010000008.1 coordinate 105,766,645, forward strand.
TTAAATTTTTGAATGATTTTATATATTATTTTACCTCACACATACTTCTCTTCACATTTTAAGTACCGGTAACAACACATTTTACACTTCTGTAATTCTTAGGACGAAAATAAATTCAGAAAAATGAAGGAAGGGATTTGCGAGAAGGATGGAAATTCGCTGAAAAGTGGTGCAGCAAGTTTACAGTCTATAAGTGAAGCCTCATTGCATCCCTAGGGAGCTATAAACCATTTTCAAATAACCCCTTCGATTTCATAACATCCAAGCAGTGGTATAAATAAAACATTAAGGAAGTTAGGAAGTTAAAAAGCGCTTTAAATTCTTATTCATGCCTAGGAGTGTTCACTTGAAACAATAAAGCTATCAAATACTTGATGTGTTCGAGATATGTTCCGCATTCAGTATAACAAACGTATTCTATTCCCTGTCGTCAAGAAATAAAATATTAACATTTATTGTGTTTTTATAGCCCCAGAGATAGTATTTTCTTGTGACATGCGTGCAGAACCAGATCATGAGTCATGGGGTAATCGATATTAGAGCGTCCTCTCAACGACTGTGCTCTTGGACGGTCCATTTAGGTCCCAGACTAAATTATTGGCACCCTGGGCAAAGTAAATTCAACCACCCATCCCCGTTAGCACACTATCTTGAGAACAGTGAAAAACATGCAAATAATCATCTACAGTAGACGAATATTTATAGGCCTATTAGGATTTAATCCTAGTTCCTTAGTATCAAGTTATTTTTTAAAATTAATTTGCTATTATAGGCCCTATTATTAGACGATTAAATCAAATTCATCTTAATAATAGCCTAATAAATGTATTCATGAAGGCAAAATTAACTTTATTATACCTACTAACAGAACTATTTTTGTTGATGGTTTACTCCCCAGTTTTGAGCCGAGTAAATATTCTGACACGAGAAAGGCGTAACGTTTTAAAGCAGGGATGCCAGATTATCTCATCATGTTGGTCATTTTAATTTTTATTTGAAGCCTGGTCAATGCATTTTATCATATATTTAAACAGATTCAATGGCTAATCCTAAGCCTATGATGTAATGTAGCTTCATGACAGGCCTTTTCAGTTTAAAATTTAAATATATTTTAGTAAGAATAATTTGTGAGTACCGTAGGCCTACTTTGGAAACAAAAAACGATTACATCAAAATTAATCTTAAAATTAACAGAACTTGATTTTGTGAAATTCGATCAAAAAATAAAGTGCTCGTAGTCTTATCTGTAGTAGGCTATTTCCAAATGAAGATTTGAAACTGCATGGAAAGTCTTTGATCTTGGAGTAATTTTCTTCTAGGAGGAAGTTGTAGGCTAACAGTGAAAACGTCTTCCATTAAAAGAATTTCTGACCGCGTTTAAAAGCAAGCTTATTCTTTCGTTATTCTTGATCAATTTTTATAGGTTTTACTTGCCGCAGTATAAAAAAATTAAAAAATTAAAAAAAAAAAAAACTCCTTCGCGGAGACCATCGTGTTACCATTCTGTTACATTCTTCTCACAGCGATGAAAGACATGGGTAACGGACAACACATGTAAGTTAATGCAGATATTTCTTCTCTTAGTTATCTTTGAAACTAGTAATACACAAAAATATTTTTTTTGTAAATTAGGCCCTACTAAATTTTGCTTTAAGATTCTTTCTAGCTCCTCTCGCTCTATGCGCTCCGTAAATGAAACTTCCTGGATCGATTCGAGGTCATGTAAAAGGACTCATGAGGGATAAAAGTCCGGGACATAAATCGGGTTATATAGCAGTACACAACCGTCAGTAAATAACCCTAATAAATGAACATACAACACGAGAATGAATTCATTCCATCCTTTTTAAACTTATCATGATAGGCTACTTATTTCTTTTCTCCAAAGGGTCGAGAGTGAGTGTGGATGAAACATTTTCATGATAAGTTACTTCTGAATTACAACAATCCAGTGGAACTGGAAAGAATGATCTAAGTTTAGTTCTGGGTAAAGACTGCAGCAGGCCCTGATTTTTAATTTAAAATATTTCAGGAATAATCTACATAGGCCTACTACAGATTTATGGGAGTGTAATTATATATGGGTTGTAGGCCTAATCCTTCTAAAAGTACTATTTAAAGTATGAAGGCTTAATTTTATATTTGGGACGTTTGAAACTGTTTTTAAAGATAAGGAAAGAGAAGAATCTTTAAAAGTTGATAACAAGGGTACTAAACAGGGAATCTAGGCTTACCTAAATATATTGTTACTAATGCTACTTCCGGTTGCCTAACAATTGCAAAACTTAATCAATGTGTTCGTTGAATATCAATAGACTTAATTTAAAAAAAAATCACCATATGTTGACAACATTTAATTATCAATCCTTAACCCTTTCAGAGGTGAATTTATATTTTTATATAAGCATTTATCAACCAATGTCTCTATTGGGTTATAAGTTGGAAATCAATATGAAAAATTTAATGGAGTAGATGGTTTTCACTGATGGCAATTTTAATACGTACCAGATAAATGCCTACTTATTTCTCGGCTTTTATGTAATTTTTGCGATGACGTATATGTAGGCCTACGTCAAGAGCAGCGAAAAGATTCATGCTCTGTAAATTATCAGTGTACAGTGTATTATAGGCCTAATTAGACCTGGGATTTTAAGGCAAATACCTATTTTGTTCCTTATGAAATAACATGAAAATTTTAAACATGTTAACATTTCATGATAAGTCACTTATATTTAGGCCTATAGAGTTTTTAGTGCCCTAAAAAACCTATTTGGACCTTTGAAGCCTATTTTTACTATTTTAGTGCCTAAAATGCATGTTTTGCACATTTAAAATAAAATTCAACTTCTGTAACTTTTACAATCATTTAATGGACCTCCCTGAATGAAGAGCAGAACAGCAGAGGGTGGGTTTTTCACAGAAACTTGATTTTCCAAAACAAGTGTCGCTCACTGACAGGGGAGGATTCGCTCAAAACAAACAAGTAACAGGTATATAGTAAGAAGGGACATACTGTGTCATTTTTTCATATAATCACAAACTGTTTTTGATAAATGTATTTTAAATTCTGTCTTAATTTTGCAATTATTTCTGTTGAGAATAGGTATGCCCGGGCGGCTTGGGTCGCTTAAATCCTAAAAAAAAGGGAGAGGTAAAACTACGAGAAAGAAAGAAAGAAAGAGAATAGGTATACCACGTTTTTTACAGTAAAAAAAGATCACGTTACAGTTGAAGAGCATATTGTAGTATTTTAAAGTCTATTTTCTGTCTGTCTGCACATTTTTAAAGCTTATTTTAAGTGCCTATTTTCTCTTTTAAAAGCCTATTTACGTGTTATAAAAGCCTGTTTTAGGTGCCTAAAACTATTTTTTTAGTGCCTAAAATCCCGGGTCTAATTATAATCTATGAAAATGAATTAGGCCTACAGCAATATATATAAAAATGTAATATAAATAGGCTATAAAATATATTTATACGCCCTAGTAAGTGCTTTAAGCGAATCAAGTTAGGGGACTATATTCTACTTAGATTTAGGCCTATAATAGGCTAGTCAACTACGATTTCAGAATTAGTTCTTTAGTAGATGTGGATTTTTACGTACAGTTGTTTAACTTCGGAAACATTCCTAATAGCCTACAAAGGTTCAGTTTGCATATTATTTTAATTAACGTCAAGTTAATTACCTTCAATTAATTTTTGTCGTGATATCTACGCGTACAAACAAGAGAACACAGTAGGCCTAACTAAAGAGAATTTTTCTATTATTATGCTATGAGTGAATCGGATGACACAAGGATGTGGGTATAGTGCAGTTATTCATTGCATTGCCAGGCGGCTTCAAAGGAATAAACCATTAAGTCGGTGTTTCTTTATGTTATTTGATCTGACTAAATCGGTCTTGGCTTCCGCTTTCCAAAACAAAAGCAACGTTGCAATATTATCTTATTGTTATCACTAGGGACCGGATTTTTAGGTTTTTAAAAATACTGTTTTAGGTTTTTCATTAGGTGAAATAGTTTTTTTAGGTTTTTCCCCCAAAATATCGTTTTCGGGTAGAATAAATTGGTTTAATGAATTTGAATAAATATGTAATAAATAGGGACCGGATTTTTAGGTTTTTAAAAACACTGTTTTAGGTTTTTCATTAGGTGAAATAGTTTTTTTTAGGTTTTCCCCCCAAAATATCGTTTTCGGGTAGTTGGTTTAATGAATTTGAATGTGCTACCCACTGCCGTAATAACCTCGATTTCATTTGTTTCGGCATAATTAATACGTCTTTTTAAAATTCACAATGTGATCACTAAGTATAAATAACAGGGAAGTAATAAAGGTAAACAAGGGCTATAAAACACAGAAATCTATATCCTTGTCCATACACGGCAACAATGGTTGTTCGTACGAATATTTCAAAAGGAATACGCCGGTACTCTTACACTTCCTCTCTAGATACTGTCCATCCTAGACGACAATGGGCTGAACGAAACGCTGGTGGTATTAATTTCAACCCGACAAAAATTATTGTCTCTCCGCAAAATATCGATTTCTTAAATGACAAACAAAAAAGACAAAAAAGGAGCCTAAATTAGATATTTTAGATTTCATATCCCGTTTAGGTATATTTAGGTTTTTATAACCGATTTAGGTATTTTTAGGTACTACAGAATTAATGTGGGTGAATCCTATGTACGTGATTCGAAAAAGTGTATGAGCGCTTTTTGTTTTGGAAGTAAGGAAAAAAATAGGTAAAAACCTAAGAATCCGGTCCCTAGTTATCACTGACCTCAGTTCTTCCTTCGCTTTAATCAATTCACACGTGTTTATTGTAACTTGATCTTGCAACCGCGCATTTTACTCCACGCGGAGTTGACGAGTAGCTGTCAAAATCGTCACATTCTTAGATTTTGATTGGCTGGGGTAACAAGCTGATTGGTGCGGTAAAAATAAAGAATATGGGTTGAGCTGTCCGCAAACATTTTCTGTTAATGAAAGGAAGCCGCCTGGCCATGCAATGAATAACTGGACTATAAAATTTATGGTGTTAGTGATAGCAAACTGGTTGTTAGTCCTATCCGTTGTCTGCTAATTTGTTCTTGTTTAACTAAAACATAACCATAAAACCCTAACCCTTATCATTATTCAATGTGCGAGGACAGTAGTGTAGTCACCGAAAGAAGTTTAAACGGCTCATAAAAACTACAGCAAACCTGCTTAAAGAATGCACAAAAGGCTTGAAGGTCCATAAAAGTAAATAAAAAAATAAAACCTTTCACGGCCAGAAACTAAATGGAGAGAGGTGGATCATTAAACGTAATAATGGTCTGCGGTTACCACATTCGTCCAATAGAATAATCCCTAAATGCACATCTCAAAATTGTGTAGGAGGTTCTTATAACCCTCGTGGCACGAGGCCTCTATCCAATAGGAAGAGCTCAGGTAATTGTTAAAAAGAGAAAAGGGGCGTGTAGTTATAAACGCACCGCGTGTTTAATTTAACTAGTGACACCTTCCCCCGGCCTCTCGCTCTTCAAAACAACCCCTTGCGGTGCGCTTTAAAAGATGTGCACTACGATAGCGTAAGTACAGGAGTGTCTCGTTTATATGCATAATGTAAAAACCTCTCTGCTTCATTCATAAATGGGGTAAGTGCAAACCGAGTGGGAGGCTCAATAAGCTCTCAGAGTAAGCACTTCATAGTCCCAGTAAATTACAGTACTTGCTCTTCTTTAGGCTATTTATCTTTTCGCTTCTTTGCCTCAGCTTTTGCGTCTATGGACGCGGTTCATTTTTTAATTTAACCAAAAGCTTAACACAAAGATCAAGATTATGTTACCCAGTTTACTTCAGTTTAAGTTTTGTAATTTAAAAATTATAAGTTACCTAAATTATTAAATAAATATAAACATGGAACTGTCCCCGAGCACGAGCCCCTGCTCTTTCGGGGTATCAGGACCTTATAATTATGTATTTCTGTAATTTTAAAACAAAACAACTAATATAGGCCTAATGTTGATAAAACAGAGCCATGAATCTAAAATTCGGTGATTTCGCCTTGTCAATATAAAAGTCTTTTATCACTGAGGATGACCACAAGTTGGTTGAATTATATTTGATTTTAATATTTTAAAGACTTTTTTATTGACAAGGCGGAGTTATCACATTTTAGAATCATAACTAATGTAGCTGTAATCAAAATTATCACACTAGCCCTTCTTTGGGCGTCAGCTATTTCTTTTTCCTCGTGGCCTGTAAAAATATACGTGCCATTGTAAACGAATGTTTCTTATCATGGTAACTATTTCGAGACCGAAGTTCAAAAGCTAATTTAATTACTCAAGTAAAACTCAACACAAGTGGTACTCGGCTATATAACTCCATGCGATGAAAAGTAAGTCCATTTTGAGATTCTTTCAAAGCAAAGAATATACCAACACAATAGGCTATCGATATTACATTCATACCAGTAAGAAGTTTAGTCTCCAATATGAAGCTCAATGCATTATTTATATCTAATCCTATAACTAAGAATATTTAAAGAGAAATATAGGCTAAGCGTTCAACAGAAGCAGTATTTTGTGGAATCATGAGTAGGCCTTTAACATTTTTATCTCCATTTTATAGCTGAGCCATAGGCGTACCGAGGGGGGGGGGTTTGGGGGTTTGAACCCCCCCATTGATTAAAAAAAGGAAAATTGTATAATTTTTTTAAGTCTGCCCATAAATTACTTAATGCAAGTATAAAGCGTGGGAAGCTTAAAACTCGTTATTTTGCGTCTTAATTTTTAAAATTTTCCGGGGAAACCCCCGGAAGCGAAAAACTCGTTATTTTGCGTCTTAATTTTAAAAATTTTCCGGGGAATCCCCGGAAGCGAAAAACTCGTTATTTTGCGTCTTAATTTTAAAAATTTTCCGGGGGCAACCCCCGGAAGCGAAAAACTCGTTATTTTGCATCTAGATTTTTTAAATTTTCCGGGGAGGACCCCCGGACCCCCCTCTCCCGGATGTTATAACCCCCCCCTCCCATATGGTCGGCCTGGTTACGCCTATGAGCTGAGCTATAAGATCGAACGTGATAATAGGCCTACTTCATAAAACTTCATAAAACCGAAAATTAGTCTGTTCTGTCTAGGAATTAAAATGTTTAAAAGTAGCCTAATCTTTATAATTCTTTCTTGCTATCCCTAGTTTAACCTCTCCCGTTGTGGGGACGTTTATGCGCCATACGGGCCTTACAGGACCGCAACCTGTGATCCATTTGGACAGCACTCGAATCTGAGGCCTTTTTTCCCATCTAATCGTGGAATGCACTTCAAAGCCGGATTTTTATCAGTGTGAGAGGTATCACACACATAAGCCTACTTTTTTTTTACCAGACAAGGATATGGAGGGCCTCTCCAAATGAGTGATCAGCCCAATGCCGGAACCATCTAAAAGACAACACAAACACATAGGACGAGATACGCTAGTCGCTCACACATTCACTCTAAACAAGGCGCGGTTGGGATTAAGATGATATTGACGGAGAGATGATAGGCCTATCCGAGAACTACAAAGGACTAAAGTTACCCAACATTCGTCCCACAGTTGAGGGAAAATCGCGGAAATACCTCACCTAGGTAACTTGCCGATCACGAATTGAGCCCGGGCCTGCTGAACGAGAGGAACGAATGCATCCTCTGCGCCACAGAGGTAGGCCTACACTATTAAGTCTTCTTCCGGAAGATATTTAAGGTATGATATATAAGAACTTTATGTTCCTCCTAGGCCTATAAGTTATAACACGAATTAATAATTTTATTCTCATGTGGTTAGATGGTAAACTTCTAAATAGACTTTATTTTGTTAGTATTAGCAGTGGCTTACCAAAGCTACTTGGTGCCCGGGGCTAACTAGATGGTAGTCGCCCCTAACACTAAAAGGTCCAAGGTTCAATTAGTTTAATTTAAATACAGTTTTATGAGAATATTATAGGAGAAAAATTCCTCCGGCACTGGGACTTGAACCCAGGACCTTTGGCTATTCGCGCCAATGCTCTACCAACTGAGCTAAGCCGGAGCTCAATTCACAGCACCAGATAGAATCTCTCTCCTATGACTAATTGCCCTAATGGTCTACCTCACAGACAGACAAGCTATGTCATATGCAGTACTGTGAGGCACACTAAGTAGTGATTTTTGTGACCGGGCTCCCACTGTTATTGTACAGTTAACATTCAAGATAGATATATAAGCAATCATGAACCACAGATTATTGTCTCTGTTGGACACTACATGAGAATATTATAGGAGATAAATTCCTCCGGCACTGGGACTTGAACCCAGGACCTTTGGCTATTCGCGCCAATGCTCTACCAACTGAGCTAAGCCGGAGCTCAATTCACAGCACCAGCACCAGCACCAGCACAATAATCTGTGGTTCATGATTGCTTATATATCTATCTTGAATGTTAACTGTACAATAACAGTGGGAGCCCGGTCACAAAAATCACTACTTAGTGTGCCTCACAGTACTGCATATGACATAACTTGTCTGTCTGTGAGGTAGACCATTAGGGCAATTAGTCATAGGAGAGAGATTCTATCTGGTGCTGTGAATTGAGCTCCGGCTTAGCTCAGTTGGTAGAGCATTGGCGCGAATAGCCAAAGGTCCTGGGTTCAAGTCCCAGTGCCGGAGGAATTTTTCTCCTATAATATTCTCATGTAGTGTCCAACAGAGACAATAATCTGTGGTTCATGATTGCTTATATATCTATACAGTTTTTATGTTCACAATTTTTAATAGGTCTAAGTAGTATGTTACTTTAACACATTATAAAGAGAAAAAATATGAATGAAATAAAACTGTAAGAATTATAAGGTTAGTTTGTTAGAAAATAAAATATTATTTCTTATGTTCTATAAATAGTTTAAAGCGAAACGTTTATTTTTTTATAAATAATATTACTGCAGTATTTAACAAAGTAATAAAGAAAATTTGACCAATAAAACCGTATATTTTGCCTGAAATTTTTTTTCTTAAACACAAAAAAATATATGTTTTTCAATTTTGACGCCCCCCATTTACGGCGCCCGGTGCGACCGCCCCGATCGCCCCCTTGGTACGCCACTGAATATTAGGCCTATTGACTTGTCGATAAGCGGAGAAAATGGACTTTCTAAAGAATTTCTCTCAAGATTTCTTAACGTCTTTACAAACCACTGTTGTAAAGCATTCTGTCATGTTAATTTATACATGTAAAACATATCAAAACGTCCCCTTATGTCTAAAAAAGAAACACAGTTTGCCTATTCATGAAGGCATCAGCGGATTTCTCAAGTCAAGTCAATGAATATTTCACGAAGGAACATCTTGTAATAAAAAAAAAGTCCTTCCTCTTTCTTGTCTATTTTTAAAACATGTCCACCTCTAAATGTTTCCATACTATTATTTTTGTTAAAAAAAGAAACAGGGTTTCTTTCTTCCCATGTTTGCGTCCCTTTTTAACAATCGAGTAACGTGCTGCGCACACTTCACCCATATATTACATTGTTTGGAGGGGGGGAGGTCAATCCCGCAGAAGCAACACATGTGAATATTCAATACCATGACATTGTGCGCATGCTGTAGATAGAGATGAAAACATATCAACTCGCATCGGTGCAAAAGAGATGCCGTTCAAACATACAACAGCGGCTGCTAACATCTTTTCACTTTTTTATTACTTCACCCCATAAACAATCCTCTTCGGTTCTACCAGAAATGAGGGAGAATCGAAAGAGATGGAAATATCTAAAATAAAAGAACACACTTCCTTCTTTTTCCAACTCATTTTCCCTGCAAATTCTTTCCTTTTTATTCCAGGTCTTTTTTTCTGAAATGAGGAAGGGAAGTCTACCTGAATGTATGGAAGAAGGGTTTCTCTTTTTAAGTAAGGGTCCGTGGAGTCTGGGTGGCGGAATATAAATTAGCTCAAATATTAAAAGTAAATTTTGTACAAATTGTTAATGACGTTACAGCAGAATAAATTCAAGTCTTATATCTGTCATTTCATACTATCGCTACTTTCCTGTATTGTAGTTTTCATCAATTCGCATTATCCTTTCCCTCTTTCTTCTATTGTGGTTCTAATGATTTAGGCCTACACATCCAAAAATACGATTTACCTTGTAAACGATTTTCATATATTATGGTAGGATAATAAGATGTAGTAAGTTATAGTAGCCCTATTAATGTTAACATTTTTCTCTACCATAGTTAATTATGGAAAATGAAAAAGGGGTTTAGGCTAATTTAAAATAGGAAAGTAGGCCTATAAAAAATTATATAAAAAATTTTAAAATGTCTAAATATTTCCCAACTGAGACTGCTATGTCAAACAAATGAACGGAGCCCTTACAGAAAAGGATATGCCTATATTAGCCTATATTATTATCAATAAGTTAGTAGAACTTTTTTACAAATTTGTCAGAAGTCAAATATATATATATTTTTTTTTTTTCAGTTTCAACATGAATAACTTATAAAATACGAAGCTCACTTCCTTTAAAATAAATATTATGAAGCCGGCACCTCTAAGGTTTAAAAAGGAAGCTTTCATTAGATACGCCTACAGTTGAAATATGACAATGGATATTCATGTAAAAAACAGGCTACGCCCGTGTATGTTTCAAATTGCCCCATTTCTTCATTGATGAAAGTGCCACAACAATATGAATCCTTTTTCCCGCGTATCTTTCACATAAAATAGGCTAACAACATGTATTTTTTTTACCGGGACTATTATAATGAAGCGTTGGTTATAATATAAGCCTAAATGGACTTATTATATTAAAATGAACTGTTTAAAAGTTTTCTGTAAGCTTAGGTTTTCGAAAATCCCTACGATGCGTTCCGAATCCATACATTCGGGTAAATCTCAGTCATAAAGGTTGATAGCCTGTTTATTTAAAAATTTCGGAAGTAAAAAATTCACATTTAGAATGGCAATCACAAAATCCTCTGCTTCGAACAAATCAATAGATATTCTATTTCACAGATTCATTAGCCTATATGACTATTATTATTATTATTATTATTGTTCTTTTTCATCACTTGTTTGTGAGTTCTTCTGTTGCATCGGCGTTTTTCGCAAGATGCAGCATTATATTGGTACATTGAGAAATGCTCTGACTATGGATGTTGTGCCTAGAATTACTGATTTTTGCATTAATTTAAGCTCTTTTGTTCCCATTCCTAGTTTTCTTAGTCCTGTCATCGTCCATTTAGGTATAATTCCATTTGTAGACATTATTAACGGAATTGTTATTACCTCATCTTGTCGCCACAATTCCTTAACTTCTACACACAGTGACGTATATTTATCTATTTTCTCATTGAAATATCTTTCCAAGTTATGGCTATTTGGTATATTTGGTATATTATTATTATTATTATTATTATTATTATTATTATTATTATAGATTATTAGTAACAAGTAGTCTATATGAACCTTTATAAGTCTAAAAGAGAGAGAGAGAGAGAGAGAGAGAGAGAGAGAGAGAGAGAGAAAAAGAGAGTGTGTGTTTTGAGAGAGAGAAGGAGAGAGAGATTCCATCCGGTGCCGTGAGTCGAACTCTTAACTGAGAGAGCGTTGGGACGGAAAGCCGAATTTCTCGGGTTCGAATCCCGATATCAGAGATTTTTTTTTTCCTAAAATATTATTATGTAGACCCTAATGCTCAACAGAAATAGGCCAGTAGGCTATTCTGTTTAAAAAAAATGGGCCCAACATTATTACAATGTGATACAGTATAATGTATGTAGATTCGACATTTAACAATCATAGAAAGAAGACTTCGTATTATGTAGCCTACCATAGCTTGATTCTACTCTGTAATCTGCTTAGGCCTATGCAAAATCTATTTGAGACAATCCGCCACTGATAACGGCTGTCCAGCACCCGGAAGCCATGTGAAGGCAAACGCAGTACCGTAATGATGTAGAGTTGGTGGTAAAAAAAATTGGCAGAAACCCACTAAAAAGAGAAGAGCCGGAAAAAATAAGCAAGTATGATGGAGTGGGGCGAATATGAAGGGTGTTGCGCACAAAAGAGAATAAAAAAAGAGAAGATTAAGAGTGTGAGGTAGTTCGGGGTAGTGAAAAAGAGAAAGATTCTCCAATGGAATTATACTGACACAAGAGGAGGATCTTCTTATAAGGATCCGGATGACGAGAGGTGGGGGAGATAACAAAATACTTCTTTTGTTAGATACACGTGGCTATGACAGTTGATCTGTAGTACTTGCACTTGTTAATTATATTGACTTCAGGAATGCCTTCAGGGATTCCACATTCTGTTCAGAGAGATAAGTATTTTTCAATGAAGGCGCTGGAAAATGAAAGTAATGGGTGAATTAAAAAAATGGCTATTTCATTTCGTGCTTTAAAATTAATATAAGCTTACAAACAATAATCTGTGGTCATTGAAGTCTCATGGCCGTCCGGAAGGAGGGGGGGCAGCCTCGAAATTTTGTTTACCCATGAATCTATAAACTAAATGATCATAAACAACTAATATGTTCCCACTCAATATGTTGGAGATGTTTGGCCAAAAACGAACTGTAACAGCTGAGTACCTTAGATATAAGTATGTAGGAATAATTACTTCCCTCAAACTTGAGTTTTTTTTTTCCAGCCAAACATTTGACTGCAATGAAGGTAAAGCACTGGAAGTATCGCATTTTATATGCATAGTACCTGTGAAATTGTAAGGGCTAAAAAAAGTAATGTGAGTGTACTACATCACACTTTTTCTTTGTATATTCATAGCCCCAGGTCCAGCTACAGAAAATCGAGGATATGGATGATGAAGATGACACTGATGATGATGATAATATTAATAGTAAAATAATAATAATAATAATAATAATAATAATAATAATAATAATAATAATAATAATAATAATAATAAGGTGGTTGTAGAAGTAGTAGCTTAGGTGGTGGTGGCGGCAGTAATTTCTTAATTTGCCTCTCCCTGATAACATTTCTGCGAACGCCCATGGTCTCAGCCCCTTTTCCCTTCCCCCAGCACGAGATGTAGGCCTATTAAATATCACAGCAATATAAATATGTTTTAATTAAGGCAATGCAGGTACTTTGAATATATTTGGAAAGTTTCAATTTAGCACGTTTCTACATAAGCCTACTCAAAATTTAAAGACTTCTAGAGTAGGCCTAGTCATACTTCTGTGTTCTATTGATGTTCTATTAATCACAGCCTAAGTACGATTAACAACATAGGCCTATACATTACAATAGCCTATTTGATTTTTTCATTCCACTTATTTTAAATAAGCAAACTGTAAATATAGGTACGAGAACATTCGAAATTTAAAACCAACAACAACAAAGTGGCGTAGTATGTAGACTATGACAACTTTCTGTAGGCTATCCAAGGTAGCGGGATCGATCCTGGCCCAGGTTGATGGCATAAGTTTACTTATATGAGTGCATAAATGTGACAGGCTTATATCTGTAGATTGACAGGCATCTAAAAGGTCTGCGGGACTAAATTCAGGCACACCGGTGACGGTCACCGGCCTAAGTTTCCGTATATTTCTTCGTTAAATAACCTTAAAGCCACACTGAAATGAAGCGGTCTGCTGAAAAAAAAATATTTTCTTCATCTTCAGGTCAGGTTAATTTAAAATAATTTAAAATGTATATAATAATTATATTTGTAATTTCTAAGAGGAGAATTATTTTAAAAATATGTCTCCATATGTCTAAAAAATATCATAGTGACACGAATGAACTTTCGTGGAGTGAAGGCATAAAGACATTCTATGAGAAATAATAATAATAATAATAATAATAATAATAATAATAATAATAATAATAATAATAATAATAATAATAATAATAATAATAATTTCATTTTAAAAATATTGCGTGAAATCTATTGGAGCACGTATATATATATAACTTAACATGAAATTAAATTCACTAAAGGCCTACTCGTGTTGGAAATTGCACCACGAATGTGCAACAATTGAAGCCGGCTGAGGAAGTAGGAAGTATTCTGTTTTCGAGCTTTAAAACCGATATTCGCGAAACTGGTTTAGTTTAAACCAGTGTCTTACTGTTTAGCCCATACCCTAAAGGAAAGGGTTCAGGTCCCTAATTACCAACTTTTCACGCATTTTTAGGTGCTTGTTTCCTGTTCTAAATAATTTCTTTTAGTAGGCATTAATTTCACTGGGTAAAAGGTCCGCAGGAAACGAAGTTGAGTTGTTCGTTCCTGCTTAGCCTATAGATGGACCTAGAATTCAGAGTAAGAAAAATAATGAAAGAAATAAAAAAATAATAAAGGAAGAGGAAGAAGGGAAGAAAGAAAAAGCTATAGAAAGATTAGAGAGATAGAGAAGGGGTGAGGAAGAGGGAGAAAGAGGGAGAAAGGGAGAAAGGGAGAAAGAGGGAGAAAGGGAGAGAGAAAACTCCACGGATTTCAACCTTTTTTCCAAACAAGGCCCAGTGATGAGATGTAATGAACCTTAATTCGATGGAGTTTAAGATTTGATAAATCCTAAATCGACTGTACAGTAATATTTATTGGCTTATAAAAGAACTTTTGCGGGACAAAATCCTAAATCGACTGTACAGTAATATTTATTGGCTTATAAAAGAACTTTTGCGGGACAAAATTCCGGCATTCCGGCGACGGTCACAGGCGTAAGACTTGCGGTACAATCCCGTCGCTAAATAATCATATAGCCAAGACTATGAATCCAAATTCGAAAAAAAATATTAGTTCTAAATGAATCCAAATTCACAGAGTGTGTAATCTAATGAATTCGTAATGAACAAGAGATACAATAAATCCGAATTTGATCTAGTATGAGGTCTAATGAATCCGAACTGTACAGAGAATGAAATCTAATGTATTTGAATTTGACAGATTACGTAATCTAATAAATATGTCATGTACTGGATATAAGATATATGGCATACCAAATTGACAGAATATGAGAGCTAATTAATCCGAACGCGACAGAATAGATCTAATGAATTCTAATTACTACTGGATATAAGTAGTTGAATCCAAATTCTACTTGGTATGAAAATTAATATAGCTTTTATATACCTTGCTTAATCCTTTCAGAGTTGATTGATAATAAAGCAGTAATCAAGGGAAAACATCAGCGGGCTCTGAAGTCTGAGATCAACGAGAAAAATTTCAATGAAACAGCTGGTTCACATAAATGACAAATATAATATTTTAATAATAATGTTCTCAATTTATAAAAAGCAGATTACCTTATTAACCTTATAGCTCTGCTTTTATACAAGTTGCATTTACATGTCAAAAGCAGTGAAAAGGTTCATGATTCCAAATATGACTTGGCCTAATGAATCCAGGTTCGATAAGTTAGGAAGTTTAATTAATCTGAATTCATCAGGATATGGAACTTTAATGAATTCTAATTTAACAGAGTATGATAATTAGGCCTAATCCAAATTCGACATTAATTAATTCGATAGGGTATTAGATCTATTGAATCTTAATATATAACTTATCTAGGGCTCGGAAGTTGATGAAATGTCATCTTTTTCCTGAGAGATCACATAGGCCCTACAATGCAGTATTAAGATCAATTTGTCTCGGATCAAAACGAATAAAAATTTTCTACTTTTATTTTGCACTTTTTCGTTTTTCGGTATTTATTCTCAACTGATCATTTCGTTGCAGTTTTCGCTATTTTAACTTCAGAATTACCTTTTCCAACTTTACCTCATTTACCTTTTCCAACTTTACCTCATAATTCCTTAGGCCTACCTCCAGAAAGTTAAATGCGTTAAATGCATCCTTATCGTCAGACAAAAAAGTACAAAATTCATCAATAAATATAGTAATTTACTTACTTACTCAATGGCAATAGACAAGCTAAATGAGTAGCTTAGTAAATATAGTAAAAATAAAAATAAAATAAAAAATAATAACAATAATAGAAAACACAATAAAAGTAACTTCATTCATTCATAGTGTTCTGCCCAAGGGCAGGTCTTTCACTGCAAACTAAGCATTCTCCACTCTTTCCTGCTCTCAGCCTTCCTTTTTGTATCGGCATACAATCCATTTATTTTAATGTTATCTATCATCTGATATCTTCTTCTGCCTCGAACCTTCTTTCCATTTATCATTCCTTCTAAAGCATCCTTCAGCAGACAATTTCTTCTTAGCCAATGTCCCAGCCAATTTCTTTTCCTCTTCTTTAGGAGCTCCAACAATGTTCTTCTTTCTCCCACTCTTTCTAGCACGTCTTTGTTTTTAATTTTGTCTGCCCATTGGGCAGACAAAAGTAACTTAGTAATATAAAATACTTAAATATTGTCATTTGCTTATATTATTTATTATTATATTACTGTGTATTCCCTTTTCTAAATTCATATTTAGAAATGCTAAGTTTTTTTTCCAAAGTGTCATTTATCATACTTTCATAAATTTAAGGTCATTTTATAGGCAATTTTTCAAGCACTTTTTGTTCAACTTCCGAGCCCTGTATCTAATGAATCTTCATTCGATGCTTAACTTGTAGTGGACTTCTATCCACTGATAACTAAATTTTTATTTCCGCCTGGAGCTCCATCCAACTTTACTCCCCCATCCGTGATTCCAGGTCTACAATAACAATAGTACAGCCTCAAGTGATGTGGAAGATATTGCATGATTTCACGCTGACAAATTCAAGGCCATGTTTGCACGATTGCTACTGCATGGGATCGAGATAGGAAGACGAACTCGGATATGTATGGGGTGGAAGAACGCTGCAATTACGTGTCCGGCTAGCAACAATTAGGAAATAGGGCGGGGGAGGAAGTTTTGCAAGCTTTCAGAGCGGTCAAAATGAGAGAGAGACTTGTTCACGACTCCAGTTTGCATAACGGGGCGCCTAACCTACTCTCATTCTGCTTGCTTGCTCAAGTTTGGGCTCTCAATCCCCTTTTACCTCTGCCCCACCCGCACCTCTACCCCAACCCATCCGACACCCTCTATAACCCACAGCTGCTTCCAAAAACTGTTTCCCCCTACAATAGAGAAAAGACCGAAAGATCCACCCGGTTGTGTAATATTACGAACCTATGCTGCTGAACTTTTCACAAAAATGGAATATGACGGAGGCTTCCAATGTATTATTTTTATAGGTTACAAATATTTAAATACAATTTGAAAGCCTGTTTTCGGTTTCCTAAAAATTGTTTAAATAATTATCCGTTTGGGAGGGAATGATTTTATATTTTCAGCCTTTTTGTCCATTTGTCTCTCTACGTCTGTTGTCACTCTTCTTGAAGTAAAGCTATAAATTATCTTATTTTTTTTAGCTAAAGGCTGCATATGAGATTTATAATACGGGCGTAAAATATTTTACCGATAAATAAATGCATAGAAATATGTTGCTTAGTAGTGATTTAAAAAAAATGTAACTTATGCCTATAACAAAACTTGCTTACTTCTTAAAATGAAATTATAATCGAACTTGGGAAATTCAAAGCTGGGGGGACTAGAAAAAAAAAATCACGAATTAATCACGATTTCGAATTAGAAAAACTTACTGCTCTCTCCCTATACGGATGTCAATGGACCGTGCTAAAACTACAAATTATTCACGATTTGTAATTTAAAAAGTTCGAATTAATTAAGTTCGACTGTATGCTTTCTTCAAATATAAGCTGTCCCACAGGACAGAATATTGTAGCCTACATTATACAGTGGGAGTGGCGTAGTGGTTGCGGCATTGCGCTACAAACCGGAAGGTCTGTGATATTTTTCAATTGACCTAATCCTTCTGGTGGCACTATGGCCCTGGGATAGACTCAGCTTCTAACAGAAATGAATACCAGGAGCAATCCTGTGGGTAAAGGCGGCGTGTGCGTAAGGCTTACAACTTACCACTTTCACGTGCCGAATGTCTAAAATCTAGGAGCTTAAACTTCCTGGAACTCTCAGGGCCTCCATGGCCTGTATAGGGAACACATTACTTTTTACGTTACGCTATGCCTAACGTTACAGACAAGCACGTATTTAGGAATTAGTTTCTGGAGGAGTCCTAAACTGATTAACCATAAATTGCTGACACCTTCTCTTCCTGGGTGACACAAAACATTGATTTTTAACAATTAATGCTTTAAAAATCCTATTTTTGGGATGCTGACCCCCCAGTACCCGCTTAAATACGTCATTGGTTACAGTAGTTATTTTAAATGTTACCATTACAATATAACTTATAGATTATGTGAGGATATGAATTGGTTGCGAAATATAGTGTTATAGGAGAATATTGTAGGAGAAAAATTCCTCCGACTCTGGGACTTGAACCCAGGACCTTCCTGGAAATGGGTTCTGGAAAAATTCCTCCGACTCTGGGACTTGAACCCAGGACCTTCCTAGAAATGGGTTCTGGGTCCTGGGTTCTAGTCCCAGTGTCGGAGAAATTTTTCTCCTATAATATTCTCAAGTAGGCCTAATGTCCAACAGAGACAATAATCTGTGGTTCATGTCATGAATGCTTATATATCTATAGTGTTATAGGCTTATGGCACAGCTCATAAGTTTTGTATAAATGGTTCCGCATAGGCCAATGTAGGCCTAATAAATATTTCAATCACTGCGAAGAGAAACATTGGTTTACATAATCCAAGATCGATATAAATGTCACTATAAATTTTAGAAACTGCCTGGTGACCGGTGCTATTTGTATCAACCATTAAACCGATCACGTCTATATGGCTATGTTGTATTCCTATTACTAATTGAAGCAGTAACTTGATACATAGGCCTACTTCTTGCAGACTTTTTCTCAGCATGGACATCATCAGTTTGGTTCTTGTAGCTTTCAAACTTTGCTTAGACTACTAAAATCCTATCTCTGCATTTTTATGGGCAATCATATCAATCTTCCCTGTGCTGACACTTTGTGATAGGTTTTATTGCTTGAATCAAATTGATACAATGAATATCTGTCGGAATATAATTTCCATACGTTAGTAATAATTGGATGTATTACGGAAAAAGCTATAGGCCTATTCCACCTAAGCATACCTTGGAAATTTTAAACAGGCATATAGGACTATTTTATATAAAAATTGTGTTGGCTATGGTAAATAAAGTTTAGGACAAATAGCCTTTAGATCATTTCAAATTAGTTAGGTGTACGAAAAGATATTTCATATTTTTATAGTGTCAATTGGCCAATACGAAATAAGTTAATTTCTCATATGAAATGGCCTATCACTATCACCCTTTATAAGTTTTTCTTAATTTTCTCAATGTTTTTTTAAATAATTAAACACTAACAGTCATGTGTAATATTTTTTCTTTTCTTTCTTTTGTTTTTTGTTATTCTGTGTGAGTTTGATCTATCTTTTATATTTTGCACTAGGCATGTGTAGGCCTACTTTTAAATAATTTTATTGATTTTTTTATATGAACTGCAACTGAGCCCGAGCATTTTACTCTTTCGGGTGTAAATAATTTTTGTTAAATATGAAACTAGTAAGTATTTGGATTTACAGTATTTGTATTATAATTTCCATTGTATTTTGATACCTGTTTTGAAGTAGGAATTGTATGACCCTAACCTAGAACAATTAGACCTAAATTATACAATTTAGTAGGAGGTTAATTAAATGCTTGTATTTAGCCCATCATAAGAATGTGTTTTATAGGCATTAAAACGACTCTAGTAGGCTTAATATACGCCTAGTGGATACGGTTATGTAGTTCCGACATTGAGTATCCAGGATTCAAGTTCTGGTGAAATTATAATTTTTTTAACTTCCAAATCTCTCCTTTTTAAAGCTTGATCTTTTCATGACACGGATTTATGCCTCTTTTGGTGCCAAATGACGATAAAACTGGCAAGTACGAGGAGCCTATACTGTAGACGTGCAAGATATATTTGTGACGTAATAAGAATTGCCTAAGCATAGCCTATAAGTTTGGAACATTTACATAACCTAATGCCATAATCCAATTAAATTACATATCGTCAGAAATAAGTAGGCCTAAGCTGTTTACATAATCGGATCCTTTTCTCAGTATTCGCATTCTTTGAAAAAAATTGAAACTCTAAAGATTCTTTCTAAGAAATTAAGATCATCTTTTCTATTTTCCTCTCTACTTTTAAAATTAGACAGTAGGTTATTGTTAAAATAGGCTTATGTCTTATTATAAATTGTATAACTTTACTGTAAGGGTGTTTGAATTTTGCAGTAATTATTATTTACTTTATGCGCTACATAAAACTATTTACTCGTAAAAAGAAGTCATCTTTCGTAAGCCTGTGATGGCACCAACAATTTGCAGAATGAACCTTCCATTAGCCTACTAGCACATTAAAATTGAATTTCATTTGAGAAAGAAAATATCTTGATTGTTAATTTCCTTCAATAAAGGCTAGGCTAGCCTGGATAAATTTAATAGCATTAAGTAAATATTAAGTCTGTTACTTTAAACTATAGATATTATTGTCGTAGACCATATTGGAATACCTTTTTTGAGGTCAAACCATTCTATATTAACAAAAATAACTTATATAACACTGTTATGATGAGTCAATTGAAAAGCTACATTTTCTGTAATTATAACTATTATGTTAATATATTAACATTAAGTATTATTTAGGCCTAGTAGATTATGAATGAATCCATAGCTACCAATTTTTAGGACCGGGCCTATAAGGAATATTGTGGACGTATTTTATTTTAATGAATGAATATAATATGTTATTATAGCCTATAAAGTATAGTTTCATTAACTGACTTAGGCTTTACCTGTGATAAACATGCTTACTTTGATTTGATTAAATGTTGTTTACATAATGACCTAGCCTCAACAGAAGTAGGCTCAAGTTTAGGCGATATAGCTTTCTCACTTCAAAATTTGATAGGATAAGAGGTCGTACTTGGGGGGGGGGGTCGGTTCAATTGTTTCAGCCTCAATCAAATGTGTATTGTTCGCCATGCAAGATTGAGTGTGTAAAAGCTCTTTTCAGATTTTTTTACGACAAAGCAATGTTTCAAATAAAAGTATCAACTCTTAGGATAAACATCTGGTGTAGCCTACATAGCCTATTCTAGAAAAAAATATTTAGTGCTATTTTCGAGAAAATCACAAAAAATAAACATTATTCATGAAAAGTTGTAATAAAAATAAGAGGAAGTCTCATAGGAAGGAATGAAATCATTCCCTACTAAGGTAAGCCTACATAATATTTTGAGTTGCATTTGTTAACAATATTCCCTTACACTAGTTATACAGTAGTTAGGCTACTCGGCAGTAGGCAAGTTAACTATGAGCTTATAACTAACTTTGAAAACACAAGAATTAAACTTTTTTAAAATCAGGTCTACAATCATATGGGTGGATGTCTGTCTCTGATAGATGCCTTAACAGAGAGTAAAGATTTGATTCCAGCAGTCAATTCTTCCGACAAAGGGAAGTTGACAAAAATTCGATTTCACGACACACAATCGATAGGTCGTTTTTCAAGCTGAGTCAAGTAATGCCAGTCTTTGTGTCCACTTAGCCCTAAATTACTTTTCAATTTCTAACTCTTTATTTGAGCAAGGAGGGAAATTGAACTTCTATTTCCTGAACACAATAGCACCACCTCTTCCTAGCCGTAACATACACCATTCTACAGAAGGGAACCAGAGAGGGTGTTTCTCGGTGGGATGAAATTGTTCCTTTTGTATTTCACAGCCGTACGTCCCACATGTCAATGAATTCTGCAGATTCTTATTGATTCCTTTTAGTTTCGAGCAAGAACTGCAAATTACAAAGTACTTCCGGATACATCTAATATGACAATCTTCCATTCTCATAGGACAAAGGGGGCTTCGTGAAACACAGATCGCTAGCTACGGGAAAATTGAAGAAATGCTGCCCCTTGAGTTTTTTAGCTATAAAATAAGGTAAATAGCAGTTAAAGCATCTGCCTGGGAACGTTTCTAAGGCTCGCAATATTCTTTGATCTGACTTTTAATAATCCGCTTCCGGGGTGATTTGGGGCTTAGAAAGAGAATGGAGGTTTGGGCGCGTGCTGGTGTCTGCAAATATGGAAAACGTTAAGGAACAGTTAGAATGATTGGCATTTATACCTATTATTTTGTGAGTTCAATGAACTTGATTTTCTCATTCCGGAGACCATTGAAATATGAGATTTTCACTGGGGGAAAAATCAAACTTTTCCATAGAAGTAGACATGAGTTACGAAACAAACAAGGCAGTATTGCCATGACGTCTAAATAGCCTATATATAGTCTGCCCCAGTGGCGTAGTCAGAAAATAATTTCGGGGATAGTCGAAAGTGCTGGGAGATTTGGGGAGAATGGAATACCCCCAAGAAAGGGGGATATGGGGGCCACCCCGGAAAATTTTCAAATATTCAACTAATGCAAATCATATTTTACGCTGTTTCAGCACTGAAAAACTTGTTTACTATACTCCAAGACATGCAACTTAAACAAGAAATCGTTACCTAAGTTATAGCACTTTGATAACCCAAATTAATTGATATTTCGGATCATCCTCATGGCCCAGCAAGTTCGAATTATCGTGGTTTCACCTTAAAATTTGAAGTTAAATATAGGCTAGCTATAGCCTAGGCAGCCTAAATTAGTCTTACTGTCTCTGTCTCTGTCTGTCTCTCTCCCGCTCACACACACTCTTTCTTAAATACCGCTATACAGAAGTTACATTGAAGCATTTGTTCGATGCACCTGTCACTTTCTTCAGCACCCTATCCCCAAATTCACATTATAACGGTGGAAAACATTCCTTTCAACCCTTCCTGCAAAATAAGTTATAGAAGGGGAAAGTTTTAAAACAGCAGGGAAATATAACAACAAGAAAACACCGTTAGGATATAAGTTAGCCGTAGGCCTATCTTAAGATCATATCTTGGGATCCTTATTTATTCCTCCTCCAGTATGGATATCCTATAGCCTAAGTGCAAACAAAACATTTTTGGGCTCTATTTGCATATTTACATGCAAATTTACAAAAATATAAATAAATAATTAAAGACATAAATAGCCTAAATAGAACCGTACTGATAACACACTTCCGTGTGTCATTCATGCTAATAAAACTGTTTTCAAAAGTTAACTGCTTAACGATTCCTAGGATTATTAATTGGGGATATTATGTAACTAATAGCCTAGGGGCTTGTTTTCTTGGAAATACATTCTAATAATCCATAGCCTATCGGTAAAATATAATTCCGTTATAACTTGTAAAGTCTCCTACAGTAGGCTCTTACTGTACAGTATTTTTTTTAGACTTGACATTGCTCTGACATTAACCTTTTTACCGAAACGTCATTTGAGGTGTGACTCCATTTAATACTGACGTACGAATAAATCACACTCTTTAAATCACAATGTTACGATTATAGAATTGCCCAGTAAAGTTGTAGAGAAAATTAAAATGAACAGTTTTTTAAAATATGCATTAATAGGTACCGAGATGAAACGTAATAAATATGACCTCAATTCACAGTATCAGAACGCACTGAAATTAAAATATAAATACCGTAATGCTATTCTATAGAACGCACTGAAATTAAAATATAAATACCGTAATGCTATTCTTTTGTGTCCCATATTAACAAGAAAACTCAAACCTCGTTGACGGACAATTTGGCTTGAGTTTTTCATTGTTTTCTCATTCGCAAAGGCAAATGCCTTTAACTTAGTAGATTACTATAGAAGTTATTATATTTTCTTGAACAACTCTGAACTTAAAAAAAGAAATTATTCAGTTTTGGACGTAGGTCCATAAAAGTATCCCCCACATAATACAGCAATAAATAAAGTGGGCCTAAGTCATTTATTACTTGCCTGTGTTTAGTTTGCACTGTCTTTTCTTGACCTAGAATATTTACACTGATAGTCGGAACAATTTATTAATTATTTATTCAGTTAATATGATTGGTGATGAAAGGAGAATAACTTATTTCTTATTTGAAAATTTCGGAAAGATCCCAAAATATATTTAACCTGGAGGTTGTGTATTAATTTTTGAACGGTACAAACGTTTCTTTCCTCAGGCTAAATACTTCAATAATACAAATCTCAACGCTTTGTCTAAATGTGAGAAAGTTTGCACAGCATAATTTGCAACATTTTTTAAATTTAGAAAGCCAATTGTATACAATCGCATAGCAATGAACCAGTTATATATTATTTAGACCTATAAGTGCTCATCATTGGTGATGGATGACTTGTATACACCTGTCTCTTACATCACCTGTAGTCCAGACAACCCTCCATATGAATTATAACGGTACACAGCCCTTCCTTAACCCTTCAGCCGTCACAATAAGCATATTATTGCTTGATAAACATTGCCTTTCAGACTATCGGTCAGGGTCGTTTTAAGGAACAGAAGGGGTTTATCATTGGGGAGGGTTAGCAAATAGCATCTGTGGCGTGAGGTACTTAACAAATACAACCCTTTTGGAGCTTAGTAAGCTTACATTTTTTTGTGAATTCTCAAACGATCATCATATTAACAGTAGCAGGTTGCATATAATATAGGGCAAAAAAGGACAACGACCTTCGTTACTTCTACGGGGGAAAAAAGGAACACGTAATTTCTACCCCTTTTGTGTTATGATATATGGGCGCGCGACCGAGTGGCAATGAGGCTTTTATTACAAGGGATGCAGGCATCATAAGTGTTCCGACTGTTAAAACTAACCGACAGACCAAATTGCATTAAAAAAGGTAAAACGAACCTCAAATTCAATTTCTAACCCGTCCCCACCGCTAAATAAAGTCAATAAATTGAGGAAAACGTCCAAGAAAGAACTCCTTTTAACGGTAGCACAAAAACGGAAGTGGTTCCTTTTTTTATTCATCAGGGAAGAACACCCTTCCAAATAACATTACACACAAATAAATTATAAAGGGTTGGCTTTTTTTACCTGTTCGCGTGCTAGAGATAGAAGGGTAGAAGAGTTCATAATACAGATGCTAAAGCGATTTAGGGGATTCTAACTTAAGGCTATGAACGCGTTTTTTTGCCTGTCTTTATAGCGACAAGGGGAACGATAAATTCCTTTAACCCTATCCATATTAAAAAACTATCAGTATATAAAAAGAGTTAGTGACCTAGAGAAAGGGTAGTAGGTCAGAGGACAATAGGGAAAACATATTTTTGTTCATAGGTACAAGAATAGAAAAAATAGGAAGGGTACAAATAAAAGGAGAAGTGTGTAAACGGCAGGTCTTTAACCCTATTCTTCGCGATAAAAAAAGGGTATAGTAGCAGGAATTGGACAGGTAGATGTTAGGGTTAGATGATACTCGGCACGTGGCTTTATCAGCATCATTAAAAGTTTCAAGACACATCGTTCTTCGTCTTCTTCTTTTTCTTTTTATGTAAGTCAAGGATAAGGATTGAATTACCAGTCTGTGGTATAGTTTTTCTTCTTTGATCCCCCACCTTCCTAAAACTTCATAGTTCTTGATGTATTGAAAGGGTACACAAGGCAGTGTTTTGATAGATAGGCGTGGCAGCTTTTCAGCGATACTAAAAAGAGAAAAAGGGGTGGTTTTAATGTTTACCTCGGCGTATAAAAGCGACCGTATAAAAAGGTATTAGTGTTGTTATGATGTAGCTGGAGAAAGGGTAGCTTGACAGTGTGCAATTGAATGGTGTTGATTTCAACACAAGAAAACGCTATTTTGACAGGTGAATAGGAGGCAAGATAAACCAAGACTGAATACAGTTTTGTGTTCCTATAAACATTCTTCACGTAAGCATCACGCGGAAATTTGTTACTATAAAAACCTTTTTATACAGAACATTTTTATCAGATTAAAAGTTGTTGTATGTTTACTATAGGCTACAGTACTTCGGTGAATAATTGAGTATAAGTGCCTTATCCTATAGGCTAGCATTAAGATAATATTTTCTTGAAAGTAGAATAGACTTAAAAGCCCCCTTTAAAACTTATTTAGCTTTGAGGGACCCCCATATTATTTTTCATAATTCACGGCATTTTGGCTGTTAAAATTTGCCCAGATAGCAATATATTTGTTAATGTTTAAGGCTATAAAAACTCTTCAAAACTATATATTTACTTAACAAAAAAATTAATAAAAAAATAATAAAACTACATCAGTGTGATGGTTGGAAGAATCTTGACGGCAGAATGAGGCATTTTAACTCTGTAACTTTAACTACAAATACATGTTTACACCAACTTCAAAAATCACCTAATAACAGAATAATTTAACCTCAGTAGTCTACACGATAAAACAGCTTAGGCCTGTCAAATGCTGTTATGACGCAATTTCTGTCTAATTATACTTATATACAAGAGAAAGTTGAAGTTATGCCTATGCCAGAGTTGAAATGATAGCATGTCCATCCTTGGAATAAAATTTAGAAACCCACTGTTTGTATTTGTAGTCATTTAGGCTTAACAGTAGTTACTGGAATATTCTTGACACATTCTAAGTCAAAATTATGAAAATGTTTGAATGTGGTCAGTTAATCAGTATTCTTCGTAGACCCAGTTTATCCAACCCCTATTCTTATTCATGAGAATGTTCTAATTATACAAACCTACATGTAGACAGAATGGTTATGGAATGATGCCACACTGTAGTCTGTTATATAGTAAATTATACCTTACCTCCTTCAAGTGCCGAATATCTAGAAATCTGGGAGCATCTACTTTCTAAAATCCTAAGGGCTTCCATGGCCTGTAGACCTATAGGGAATATTTTTCTTCACTAATAGGCCTAATGTCTTTTAATAGAACTGGACGAATAGACAGGTCACTTTGCTTGAAACTATTTTTTTAAATTCCAAAACTGTACATTATACGACAAATATAAGCTGGCTGGCAGGCATAGCATGAAAGTGCAGAAACCACGTCAACTAATTTTTTCTAAATGTACTCGTAGATCCATGGAAAACCATGACCATGATCTATATTTCTTAGGCTTAACTATTGGCCTAACGCAGTCCTAAAATAGTTTTTTTAACAAATTCTATCAAATTTCTAGAAATGGGGAAATAGCATTAGGGTCAAAACATATTAGCCTATGTTTAATTGGTAACGTTGACAACATTAAAAGTGTTTGGCCTAAATTATGATTTTCAATTTTTCGATCAACATCATTCCGAGGCATACATTACGCAGTAGGTCTTCTAAGTAGAACTTCAGAAGGACCGTAACTATTGTTTGTTCGCGTGACAACCTTTCAGCTAAACTACTCTATAGATTTTTCAGTTTTTCTTATAATTTTTGCACTAACAACTCTTGTATATACTTCGAAAGCTGGGTTTATTCTATAGATTCTACAGACCGTGGAATATAGCGTGGAATTCTAGGTGGATCTGAATTAAATTCGATTAATTTATTTTACTTATTGTACCTTTTTCTATTTTATTAATATCGGAGATCGTTATACAATGTAGCCTATAAGGCCTCCATAAACAGCGTAAATAGATATTAAGGTTCGCATACAAATTAACATTTCTATTCCACCGAAGATTGATCGGAAATCAACTCGATTCTTGATGACTTCTAAGAGGACCCTGAAGCTACAGCTGAGAGAAATATCCCTGTTTGTATGGGGGTGGCATTACGATCACCCTCAAATAGTGACTATCCAATCAATGGCGTCCATTGCCATATCGGACCAATCAATAATAAAGATTCTGAATAACTCACAGTTTGCTACTCACTAAAGTCAGCTCAGATGTCCGTAGTCTACCCCAAAATGTGATTGATCGTTTTAACACAAGGGCAATGGCCGCCGAGAAAACCCTAGAAAGAAAGAGAATATCATAAACTATACTACAGACTGTATTAGCATACTCCGTTTTTAGACCTTGAAAGCAACAATAGCATTTGCCATGCATATAAAAAAAATACTTTTGCCAAGTTTTATTGTACTTTTTTGTGCTGAGGTGGAATTTCCACTTGTTTAACGGAGCGGTATTATGGTTAGGTACTGTATGTTTCTTCCTCTGTTTTCGGAAGAAAACCCTTAGCTCTGCAACACAACGAAAATTTATTACCCACCTTGCACAGACAATAAAAGTAACTGTAATTTCCCGTTTAGCTTACATGAATTGAAACTTCATTGCAATATTTTACAGAAATGACCAATGCCAGTATGGCTTTTCTCCCTTGACCCCTAGGTAGGCCTATGGAATGCAAATCTAAAATACGGAACTTATTTATATTTTTCTCATAACTTTCTGTAGGACATATTCCAACTCCTTTTGTCACCATCCAGCTTCCTTTTCTCTTAGCACTATTCTTATTTCTCTTATTTAGGCCTATCGCCTTTTCTTTTTTTATATAATTTGCCGTTTCTATTGTTAAAAATAATATAATATGGAATTTACTACGATCTAAAAAAAATGTATGTCAAAAAAAGACTCAATAAGTAAGTTTATTTCCTTACTGCCTAGTGCATTGATTATAATCAATATAATACAGATTATTTATCAAAATAGAGCAAGGCTTATGAGTTATGATCACTGTATTTAGATTCAGTTTAAAATCCTGAAAATTTATTTAAAAAAAATATACAAGTAATTTTAAAACTTTGCAACCTCGTCGAATTCAGCTGGGTTTCAAAACTATGGGCCGGGAAACTATGAGAATAATAATGTATTTAGCCTAATCATTTGAAATTGAGATCCGAAATGGATTTTCAGTCGGTCATAATAAATTAGCCTATCATTCGTATCGTCCTCCGGCTTGGGGGTTTGGGATGAGGTTAACAGCCTCTCACAATAAAACATATTTTTAAGTAACGCTTGCTTGATTTATGGATAAAGATAATGATGGCAAGGACAGTTAGGCCTACTATGAGGAAATAGAGCATAAGAGAGATGAAAATGGGGACTGGAGAAAATTGCATCGACGAGCTTCGTAACCTGTATTCGTCACCGGATATAGTAAGGGTAATTAAAACACGGAGGATGAAATGGGCTGGACATGTTGCGCGCATGGGGAGGCAAGACATATCTCAAAAGTATTGACTGGGAGACCCGAAGGAAAAAGACCACTTGGAAGACCTAGACTTAGGTGGGAGGAAAATATTAGGATAGATTTGAGGGAAGTAGGATTTGCGAGGGATGGTTGGATGGAGTTAGCTCAGAGTACAGTAGGGTTGAATGGCAGGCTCAGGTAAGCGCGGCAATGAACCTCCGGGTTCCATAAAATAGATAATATTCCTTTGGCTTGCTTAGGAATTGTCTATTTATACGTGGATTAAATTCAATTTGAAATTAGCTCACAGTACACTTATTTAGATTATTGTCGTAATACTTAGACCTACCACTAATTGTTTATAATAGTAAATTTATTATTATGATTATTATTATTATAGATTACTGTATAATTTAGTCTTATAAATAAGACTCATTGTGTTTGGAATTATGTTGAGTTTGCTCCCCTAATAAAATTCCTGGCTACACCCCTGATGAAAATATAACAACAGTAGGCCTTTATAGGCCTAACCTTTTATTTGTAATAAAATGGTTTAGGGAAATTCTCAGTGCAGAATCTCAACAATAGCCTATAATGGAAATGATTTCCTTATTACTAGAATTTAGAATTCATTATCGATTAGGCATGGGAGTTACCCACGGAACCTTCAATTTTTGTAAACACTTAATTACAATAAAGAGTAGGAAATCCATGACATCATGTGAAAATAAATAAAATTTGAGTAATTTATTATACTTTCCCAAGCGGGTTTCAGGAAGTTGTGCTCGTCATTATGTATTCTAAGAATATCGAACATGTGATAATATCAAACATGAGTTGTGAGATAAATGTAGGAAATTCCATTTAGTGAATGTCAATAGGAGTTTAATCACACACGTCTATTTAAATTATTAGTATTGTTTAAATCGCTAATCAAATTCTCTTAAGTTTACAAAATAATTATTTCAGTCATTACTAAGAAACATTTCTTAAGATTTAAAATACGGCAGAAGAAAGTATTAAAACTTTAATTTCTCAAATGGAAAACTTGAATGATATATTTAGAACCATTGTTCGCTTTACAATTACAGGGAACTATGTCAATCACATGTTTATGTTCTTCAGGCAAACATATCATTGTTTTAACCGGATCATGTTTCATATGACTCCAGTTCTGTTACGGCATAGTTAATTATGTCATAATCTATTATTGGAGATCTGGCTTTTATGAACTTACTGATAAATCGTTAAACTGTGTAAAATTTCCATTATATTTCATATCTTTTAATAAATGAAAAGGTAGCTTGATCTTAATTTTATCTTTGAAAAGGCCCAGCTCAAACGTTCGCTCTTCTCACGCAGTGGGCCCGGGTTCGATTACGGGTCTGAACAAGTTTCTTGGAGGGCGTTTTTCCGGAGTTTCCTTCTCACCCATATGCAAATTTCAGAAAACTTTAGGCCTCTATGGTCCCCGAACATCATCTGGTCATCATTATCACCTACATCATATTTGCCTTGTTAGGAGTGAGTGTGTGAGCGAACAGTGTGTCTTGTCCTCATGTTTATGTTTTTTTAGAGGTGGCCCCTGTAACGGGCTGATAATAGTTATTCATCCGAGGAGGCCCGTCATTACAAAAAATTATAATTTCCATGTGATCCAATGTCTAATCCCTCTCCCAAAAGGCCCTGGTGGCAAGGAACACTTAAGTTAGACAGTTCCTTACTCGTGGAGACATTTAACTGAGAGGACGAAGAAGAAGAAGAAGAAGAAGAAGAAAGAAAGAAAGAAGAAGTAGAAAGAAGAAAAGGAAGAAGAAGAAGAAGAAAGAAGTAGAATTGAAAGAAGAAGAAGAAGAAATATTATATTTATTATAATTATAATTAGAAATTATAAATGTGGATATTACATTTTGCTTATTGGCGACTGCGACCGTGGCCAGAACTTTGGCCAGGCGCTGATGTGACATAGTTTACTTTTTCCTTTTCGTGTATCGTTATTCGCAAACTTGACGGCCTTTGAAAGTTCATACAGGCGGTTTTAAAAAAATGAAAGAATGGAACCCTGCCGTGTTCCCACAAAATGTAACTCATGATGATAGGGTAAGCCACAACCTTCAGCCCTTTGGTAATGCGTCTTATGGCAGCCGTTGTCATTATGACCTGTCTTTAGTTTTGAAAAGAGTATTGGAAACCACCGCCAATAAACGGTCACTCAGTAGGGTTTGCTGGAGTTAATAAATGATGGCTGCTTTTAAACCTTTTTTTACCCTTCGAGCTTTTTTACGTGGTTATTCAACTTTCCCTTTTTAACAATACGGAAACGGTCAAGAGATAATACACGGGTTCAGAAAGTACTGATTCATGTAGGATATATCAAGACAACGAGGGTGACCCGCCGCATAAATTATCGTTAATCTTATGGCCGTTCTACAGTGTAATTAACGTCAATATTTTTTCCTTGCACAATAAACATATCATTGCTCTTAGGAACAAGGTGGGCCTAATAGTTTCATAAATGTCTACAGCCTATGCTGTATAATGTTAATGTTGAAAAGACTTAATTAAAAGGAAAGTATGTCGTCATCATACGAGATTATTTTATTTAAACATAACTCTGCTACAACGAAGATATTGTTTGCCAACCTTTCAGGTCCTATAAAGTAGGCTATATTATTCGTTCACAAACTTTCACTCGCATTTTGAAACATCTTATGTGAGATATTTACTGTTACAGTGTGATTACTATAGGGAGCGGGGTGCGATACTGCCTAAGAGCTTACTATATCTTATACATATCTACCACAAACGGTACGAAATTCATCAGTCATTACCTCCGTGAGGCTACGTGCTTAGGTAGGGACGTAATCTTGCCTATTGTCTATTTCTTGTTATTTTCGTCAAGGATAAAAGTACCCACCTGTCCCTCTGCCCTCTCTCGGAAAATAAGCGTAACAAAATTCGCATAGAAAACCTCCAACTGGAGGCCCCTTCGCCTCAAAATAAAGGCTATAGGATTCCAGGAAGGATCAGAAATAAAAGTACCATTCATTCACAAGGTCCCTGGTTCAAATCCCGTTCCCAGCCAATCTGACTCGAGTTTTTTCATTGTATCCTCAATCGTAAAGGCAAATACCGGCTATCCACCCACTATGACCCATCGCCAATATTTCATCCCATATCATAATCATCAAATAGAAAATCAGTCAAAATTATCAGAAGCCACAGCATGCCAACAATAGAAAAAATAACGTGTAGACCTACGTCAATAGTTACATGGACTGCAGGTATAATCATAGATTCTAACACGTGATACGACGTCGACTTTGAAACTATAAAGTTCAAAGAAAACAATAAAGAAATGTAGGCCTACCAGCCACAATCAGTAATACGATTTTCTCTTTCCTGCCTTTTACTATTCACATGAAAACAGAGAACAAATAACCACCCATAGAAAGAGTGAGCATTCCGCTCTTCTCCACTTTTTTTATTTTTTTATTTTTTCTTTATTTATTTTATATTTTTTTCTCATGCAAAATATGAGTTGCTTGCGGAGCCAAACATGACACCCAGCCTACTGTTTTGGATGAGACGGCTGCCTACAAATACCCTTCAAATAACTTCTACAAAAAGTGCTTTAAAGCAAATTGAAAGTCTCTTGAGAATCAATAAGCTCATTGTACAAAATGTATATAAAATCATTAGATCCATTTTCGAGAAAATCGCAAGAAATGAAAATATGTCCATAAATTACATTTCGTCATGATACGATTTGCAGTTAGCTTTTCACGCACACACATACATGCCCATTTCGATTTTTCTTAAATGCTGTAATTTATTTAATTTTCGGTGTAGAAAATGTGTTACATTGTTATTTCCTATAATGATTAGGCTACTCTATAGGCTATCTTTCAATTATTCAAATATGAATTAGGCCTATTGTTGGTTTAAATCTACTTTATCACATACTTTTTTCTTCTGAAAATACTTCTGGTGAAAATTTGTCCCTGCAACGGGGGAGGTACAACTCAGGGAAAAAAGAAGTATTTTTTATCTTATTCTCATTCTAATAAATTAATAATTACAACTAAATATACTATCCACATCTTTTACTTGATTAAAAATACTTTAAGTGTGATGCAGTATAACAGATAACTTAAATAATCTGTGAAGTTTTCAGGTCAAAACATAAACAACTGGGGTGTAATATGCGGTGGTTTTGACTTAACTCCACCCTTTGTACCCTCCATTTCCGTAATTGGCTCCAGACTCACAGTCAGTGGTCAGTGAGAATTTGCTTTGTAGGAGTGGCTAAAGGGTTGCCTCCCATGACTTTGCTGGACACAGCTTCAATTCAGAGGTTCTCATCTTTCTGACAAGGCAGAACCATCATTTTTCTCTCTAGCTGACATAACTATGATATTTTATGTTACAACTCGGACACCCTGGTTGGCTCTGTAATTAATCGAAATTCCTATGCCGGATTATACAATGTCGATTTCCCATAAAGAAATCAGGTAACTGAAAAGGTCCGATTAACATATGGACATACTGTATATCCACTTGAACAAAATTTCAACGTACGCCCATGATTTGTTGCATTTCAACGACAACACCTTAAAGAATGAAGATATTTGCATGCTCTTTTTTAAATGAAAAATAGTACACTGATGCAATTCCCCAAGCACCATGAACTAAACAGCTTAGAAGGTTTAATTTTAAAGATTTTTAATGTAACTAGTTTGAATTTGCACAAAGTTATATGCGTAAATCCAATTTTGAAACTGTTACGATTAATAGATTTCGATTAAGTGGTAGGGGAAATTCCGTATAGATTGCAGATTGTTTAGGTTTAGGATACGCATATGGGAGCTCGGCTGACTTGAATACCTCAGTGTAGATAACAACAACTAGGCTTATAGGCTACAATAAAAGGAAGTGTTTGTGTCTGTGCGCCATGACTAGCCAAATCTACTGCACAGAGATGTGAAATGTTTAACACTGATCTAGATGAAATGAAGGGTGGTGTAATGCATCTCGAAGCCGGATTTTTTTGTTTGCGAGTTGTGAGTGAAAAACTGCCAGAAAACGTGATATTTTTTTTTTGCGCTATCGAAGCATCGGTTTTCGCTATTACATTTCAACTGTGAAATTAATTGCATGTGGCCTTGCATTTTTTGTCATAATAACTTGGAAATAAGAGCATTGTGATTTTTTCAACATAATGCATGGAATTGTCATCGTTTCAATTTTATTAGCCCGCTCTGATGAATTTATTTGTTTATAATGTTACGGGACGCAGAGATCTGATTTTTTACTTAAGTTAGGTGGACGGAAGAGGGATACTGATTGTAGGTCTAAATAGGAAAATATTGAACGATTTGGATGAAACTATGCGGAGTTTTTTGGCCAGGGAACTCGAATCTGAGGTCTTTTTCCCAGGCGGAGCAATCAATGCACTCCAAAGCCGAATTTTTAGCTGTTTAATTATTTATTAATCTTTTAGCTTATGAATGATTCGCGTGAAAGTGTTAATAAATATAATGTTTTAATTATTTTGCTCTTAAATATTTAAAAATCTAGCGATTGAATTAAAAGGCCTAATCGCAGGTGAAGCCGCGGGCACCTGCTAGTAAACAAATATTGAAACAATTTCATAAAATGATTATGTTAGTTTAAAGGTTATAAAATTATGGAAAATTTTTAATTACTACACCATATGTAGACCTACTGTCCATATGACCACCTTAAGTGTGGCCAGTGTCTGGTAATTCCTCGAAGCAATAAAATATTCATGACTACAAATGGTTTACTTTCACAAATCATACGCTTAAAGGATCCTATTCCGTGTAAGAAAAATTCACTTGACACCTCTTGGGACTACTACTCGTACATGGAGTAGGCTACTTCTAGGATAGTGAAAAGTTACATTGATATGATATTTATTGTACTAAGAAATATTACATAAGAGTCTACTGGATTCCACGCTTGTCATTTTACGGTAGACGTCTTAAAAACGCAATAACATTTTTTGATTGGAGGTATGTGTAGACAAATAGACAGTGCTGCTAATCAGAGGCGTAACGAGGAGGGGTTGGGAGTTTGAACCCCCCCCCCCATTGATTAATAAAAGGAAAATTGTACAATTTTTTTAAGTCTGCTTATAAATTACTTAATATGAGTATAAACTCGTTATTGTGCATCTTAATTTTCCGGGGGAGATGTTATGACCCCCCCCCCATATGGTCGGCCTGGTTACGCCTATGCTGCTAATTACAAAAATAAACTTATTCCTTCTCTATAAAAAGGGAGAAGAAAAGAAAAAATGAAATAAAAATAAAGGGAAACAGATATCACCATTATTATTTTAAAAAAGGATAAATAATGAATAAAACTGAGCTTGTGCGGGATTCATTTTAAACAAACTGGAAGAAACCTTAGAATATAAATATTTAATTGAATATCATGCCTTTTTCTTAGCACCTTCTCAAACTCATTTAACTTCAAAAGTTAAATTATAGGTTTATGTACAAATTTATCCTCCTGCATTTATTCTGTAGCAATCAAGAAACCTTTGTGTTAATTCACTTCAAAATCAAGAAGCCCTTGTCTATGAACTCTTTTGACTTCTCAAGATCAAAGAAGGACGCACTATTGATATTACCCCGCAAGATACATCAATCACAGGAGTATGCTCAAGTAAATTGAATTTATACAAGCATAAAAATCAGCCCTCACACGTGTTGCGCTGGTGAAGCTCATTCCATCCCAACCGTGGCCGGGGCAACCATGATGAAGTATTTCTATATTTTCGCGCATTTCTTACAACCCCTCTTTATTTTTTTCACAATAGCCTGACCATTTATGTGCAGTTCAACAACCTTCGGTTCCGTGGCCTTGGTGATGCAAGAAGAAAAACAACTCACCCCACCGCCCATCATCCATCTACCTTAAAACCTATCAGGGGTAAGTTCGCCACAGGTTTATAAGCTGGTGCAACGCTCCTCTCTTTCTAATATAGCGTCGCCATGTATAAGATTGCATCTCATTCTTCTTCACAGGAAAACAGACGTTTCAAATGACCTGCTCGATTAGGTTCCCATCTGTTATTTCTGTCCAACTTATCTGGAATTACGAAACTTCGTACAATGGGTTTAAGTAAAAAATATCTTCACTTTCACAAGAAGTCGTTAGGTTGATAGCTCTAAATTAAGAGTTCCCCCCCCCCCGGATGTGTATCTACATACCTTAGCTTTCCACATTTCTCGCTAGCGTGTCCTTCACGAATGTAAGAACTCAGAATTCTTTATTGTCTTTTATGGCATATACAATTATGCAATGGACATCAAAATATACAAATAGAAAAATATTAAAGTTCAACAGATTTCAAGTCAAGCGTGTTTATTATGGACCTGAAGTTTGTGAAAAATCATATTTTTAATAATCTCTATTTATATAAAAGGCTTTGTCCTGACTGACTGAATGAATGACTGACTGAATGACAGGAATCAACGTACAGCCTAAACTATAACAGGTAGAGACTTGGAATTTTGACAGTACCTTCGCTTCATAATGTAGGTGCTCACTAAGAAAGGATTTTGAAAAATTCTGA
Source organism: Ectobius pallidus (assembly GCA_964059195.1). Lineage (NCBI taxonomy): Eukaryota > Metazoa > Arthropoda > Insecta > Blattodea > Ectobiidae > Ectobius > Ectobius pallidus. Next base: position 105,803,239 of record CAXKWD010000008.1, read on the forward strand.
TTCTAAATGCCAGAAATTAAATGTTTTTGAAAATACTTAATCCCTTTTTACATAGAATTATCAAAACAAATTCACAGAACGTATTGTTACCAGTGGTATCAGGTGGGCTTGGATTAAATTAAATGAATGTTTGACAAATTAGAGAAGGTATCATTATAATTCATATTATCTATATTAATAAAAGGAATTCTCCTCGATGTCCAGCGAAATCTACTGAACGCAGAGATCTGAAATTTTAAACATAGGTGTGCTGAAGGGTCGGAAAATGCACCTCGAAGCCGGAATTTTAATTTTAGTTTTCGTTCGTGAGTTATGAGTGAAAAACTGGCAAAAAAACGTGCATTTTTTGCGTTTTCAAAACATAAGTTTTCAGTTATACATTTCAATGTCAAATCAATTACAGTTGGCTTTGGCTATTTTTGTCAAACCTTGAAAACAAAACTTTCGCGATCGCTTGAATGTTGTAAGCCCTAAATATGGTCAAACGTTGTTTTATTTGACGAATCTCACTATACAGAGGTTTTCTTGGCCAAGAAACTCGAATCTGAGGTCGCTTTTACCAGTCGATGCTATCTGATCGTGGTATGTAGTCCATGCGATTTAGGTGTTAATAAATGTAATGATTTAACTATTATGCTCTTAATTTTTAATTCTTGAAATAATTATCGCGGGCGAAGCCGCGGGCACATGCTAGTATATTATAATCTGTGGCTTGGTTCTGAAAGGGCCAATGTCAGTTTCTTGCTAAAATGAGATTTATGCATTGGGCTACTGACCTCGGCTAGTATTTATCTCTCGTATTCTAAAAGTGACAATGTCTGTTGATATTAATAGACATAATACAGAGATCTTAGAGGCCAATGTCGGAAGTTCTCAGCAAAAAAAATGTCACTTCTATAAAGGCTTCAAAGTCAGTTATAATGTGAAAAGCAAGTTTTATGACATTGGCCTTTTTAGAGCCAAGCCACAGAAATAATAGTGTTAAAATGTGTACAAGTAATGAAAAAAAGGTAGAAAACTGATGGCTTAATTTTGCAAATTGTTGCATATTGTGTTAGCTTGTTGATACGCGGACGGTAAACTCCGGCACGGAAACATAAACACAGCATTCAAGTAAAGTAAACTCCAGCACTAGCAATGTGTAAACTCCAGCACCATAATATTTTCCTTCCCACTTTATCAGATGAGGACTGGCTATGCGAAATGCATAAGTAGGCCTATGGTTAAAAATGTTTGGCCACTTTTACTCTTCATAACTAATTAAAAATTAAAATTGCATCTAAGAAAAATGCCTACTTTGTAATTTTGTTTAAATATGCTGTTCTTTTCATGAAATCAAATCTTTCTGGTGTGAATTTGCTGTTGGCTGCTTCAGAGCTTACATAGGTTTGCACTTCAAACTGTACTACGGTGTTATGAACTCGAAAATTTTCGGATTACTGCGATGGAAGGATGCATTAAATTTAGAATTAAATGATTCCACTGCATTTGTGGTTTCTTTCCACTCGTCAATATCTTCATATCCCATAATGTAGGGTGATATAGGCCTACAGCTTCGTCAAGGATGTAATTGTCTCAAAATTCATCGGAATTGTCCCAAAAAGATTTCAAAGCCACGAAATTATCTGTGAAAGAGTCTTTTATGTCTTCAATTTTCAGACAAGGAAGACCAAAGAAATAGAGTAAAAATTTTCCCATTTCTGAACACTGTGCAGAGAACAAAATTGCGTATACTTCGGTACCAGTTGTAGTAGCAGCCTATGTGGTAAACCGTGAGGCGCAATAACTCAAATACGCTTTATCGGATTTTTATGAAACTTCGTATACGCATTTATAATGTCGATGGGAAGACGTCTATTGATATGCGACCAAATCGGTTGGCCAGTACCGGAATAATGCCCAATTTTAGTGCCTTTTATGTCAATATATAAGAAGTAGCGATAACTCAAATATGCTTTATTGGATTTTCCTGAAACTTTGTATGCCCGTTTATAATGCACATGGAAAAACGACTACTAATATTGGACCAAATCAGTAGACCGGTACCGGAGTAAAACCCAATTTAGTGTCTATTTTAAAGACGCGGTAACTCAAGTACGTTTTATCGGATTTTTATGAAACTTGGTATAGGCTACACATTTATAATGTCCATGGGAAGACGTCTATTGATATTGGATAAAATCGGTTGACCTGTTTCGGAGTAATGCTCAATTTAGTGCCTATGGTAATATGGTAATATACGTATTCGAAAGAATTAAATATTGTTTTACTGTGATCTTATAAGGCTTTCGAAATTAAAATACAGTTAGCTATGACAAAAAACACTATTGCTTTACATGCGCTTGTCCAACTAGACCGTTTAATTGACCCAGGTGGCCAGATGTAACGTCTTGGCCTCACATTTTGGAGTTCCATGGTTCAAATCCCGAAACCGGCCAATTTGACTTTTTTTGTTTGTTTGTATTCTTATGTGACTGTACGATTGTCAAGATATCACAAATCTGTACAGTTCAGCTGATGCTGGAAGATTTTAATCTGATTTATAAAAAAAAAAAAAAACTAGCGACCGCCGGCCCGGGTTCGATCCCCGGTACGTCCCAGGATTATTCTGAGGTAAGAAGGTCTGGTAGGGGTGCACTCAGCCTCGTGGTTCAAATTGAGGAGCTACTTGATAGAGAAGTAGCGGCTCCGGTCATGGAAACCACCATTAACGGCCGTGGGTGTCGGCATGCTGACCACATGCCCCCCAATCCTGCCAATATGTTTAGGTTAAATTATATAGGGCTAAATAAAATAAATAAAAATAAATAAAAAATAATTATAATGATTATTATGTTAGTGATTATTATGATTATTATTGCTATTATTATTGCTATTATTATTGCTATTATTATTGTTATTATTATTACTATTATTATTTATTCGAATATTTAGGGATAGCTATGGTAAAATCTATTGAAATGAAGCTCGATTTATATAAGATATTTGTTTATCATAGAGCTTTTATTAGATTATTATTATTAAATTTATATTTTGTTTATACAAATAACAAAAATACTCCTAAATCCAACCTAAACTTTCAACTTTGCAAGGAAGGGTAAGAAATAATAACGTTAATAGACCTTCAGGAATGAGGCCAATCTATGTTAAATAGCAGGTTCAATGATACCTGTCTGTAAACAACCAGAAGATAATAGACTAGAGATGCGCCATCTGACACATGTTATTGGTTAAGAATTATTTATTCTACAGCTTCTGCCCTGCTTTTTTATACTTGCCAAAGAGCTTAGGCCCTATTCTATTTTACACTGCCCTTTATCCGATTCTTCTTTATCACCTGCACTATTAACGACTGTTGTCGAGGTGTTTGGCTGAGGGATAAGATGGCCACGAGCCCAAGTTATCCACTCCATATCCTCATTCATGAGTATTTTTTATTGCCTCCTTTCATCTTGTATTTTCCCCGAATCTTGTCCAGAACTGAGAAGAGAATGTAAAAAATTGGTTCAAATAAAGAACTGAATACACGTTTGTTACTAGATGGCTTTTTTCATTCAAATGTTTTGAGATCTTTTCTGCAGTTGCTATCCTCGGAATGATTTCAACCTCACGCCTGTAACATACGACACACGAGCAAAGCCAGTTTTTATTATTTTTCTGGCACAATTCTATAACTATTATTCCTATCAGAAATTTAAAAGAGGGTAGTGGTCCATTTTCCTCTAAACAACCGAGAATCGCTCACAGACATGTTTTGTGAATTAGATCGACTTTTTTTTTTTTTTTTTTTTTTTTTTTTTTCCCCATACCGCAGTTTTTGTGGTTTGACGTCCAGCTGTCCTGTAGCTTCTGCTTACTTGGTATATCTTATGCGTATTTTCGATTGCTTGGATCAGTTTACATTAACGAATTTTTCATTGCAACTGTCTGGCACTAAGATATTAAATGGGATTCAGAATTCAGAATACTAAATAAAGGTGAAATAGTCCACCCCCACAATCGTCCTGATTTGTCCACTTCTGGTTTTTACTGAATCTATTCAAAAAACCAATATCCCATAGAAGATGTAGACCAAAGTATGAGTGCATTTCACTTTTGGATTTGCTACTTAGAAGCATTGAATTATCTGTATATTAGTGAAGCTTACAGTAATTTCTATCTAGTATACAGTGTTGATAAGGATTTTATTACAGACTAGCATGTGCCCGCGGCTTCGCCCGCGATAATTACTTCAAAAATTAAAAACTAAGAGCATAATACTTAAATCATTATAATTATTAACACCTAAATCACGTGGACTACATACCACGATTAGATAGCGTCGCCTGGTAAAAGCTATCTCAGATTCGAGTTCCTTGGCCCAGAAAATCCCTGTATAGTGAGTTCCGTCCAAATCGAACGATGTTTAACCATATTTAGGTCTATGTTGATTACCCCTCTTCCGTGTTGGTTGAAAATTTAATATGTCTACGGGCCTTAACATTCTAAACAAATGAATCGACCAGCGTGGGCTTACAACATTCAAGCGATCGCGATGCTTTTATTTCCACGGTATGACAAAAATAGCCAAAGACAACTGCAATTGATTTGACATTGAAATGTATTACTGAAATCTGATGCTTTGACAGCGCGAATCACGTTTTCTGCCAGTTTTTCACTCATAACTCGCGAACGAAAGCTAAAATTAAAAATTCGGCTTCGAGGTGCATTCGCCCACCTTTCAGTCCATCTATCTTTAAAATTTCAGATCTCTGCGTTCTGTAGATTTCGATGGGCATCGTGGACAGACAGACAAACAGCATGTGCCCGCATGTGCCCGCGGCATCCCCCGCGATATTTATTTCAAAAATTAAAAACTAAAAATTAAGAGCATAGTTAAATCATTATAATTATTAACACCTAAATCACGTGGAGTGCATTCCACGATTAGGTAGCGTCCCCTGGTAAAAGCGACCTCAGATTCGCGTTCCTTGGCCCAGAATACCCCTGCACAGTCAGTTTCGTCCAAATCGAACATTGTTTGACCATATTTAGGCCTATATTGATTATCCCTCTTCAGTGTAGGTTGAAAATTTCATGTCTTCGGGCCTTGATATTCTAAATAAATGAATCGTCCAGGATGGACTTACAAAATCAAGCGATCGCCCGCGATAATTATTTCAAGAATTAAAAATTAAGAGCATAATAGTTAAATCATTATATTTATTAACACCTAAATCACGTAAACTACATGTCACGATTAGATAGCGTCGCCTGGTAAAAGCGATCTCAGATTCGAGTTCCTTGGCCCAGAAAATCCCTGTATAGTGAGTTTCGTCCAAATCGAACGATTTTTAACCATATTTAGGTCTATGTTGATTACCCCTCTTCCGTGTAGGTTGAAAATTTAATATGTCTACGGGCCTTGACATTCTAAACAAATGAATCGACCAGCGTGGGCTTACAACATTCTAGCGATCGCGATGCTTTTATTACCACGGTATGACTAAAATAGCCAAAGCCAACTGCAATTGATTTGACATTGAAATGTATTACTGAAATCTGATGCTTCGACAGCGCTAAAATCACGTTTTCTGCCAGTTTTTCACTCACAACTCGCGAACGAAAGCTAGAATTAAAAATCCGGCTTCGATGCGCATTCGCCCACCTTTCAGCCCATCTATGTTTAAAATTTCAGATCTCTGCGTTCAGTAGATTTCGCTGGGCATCGTGGACAGACAGACAAACACGTCATTTTATTATTTTAAGATAGCATGTGCCCGCGGCTTCGCCCGCGATAATTATTTCAAAAATTAAAAATTAAGAGCATAATAGTTAAATCATTATATTAACACCTAAATCATGTGGACTACATATCACGATTAGATAGCGTCACCTGATAAAAGCGACCTCAGATTCGAGTTCCTTGGCCCGGAAAACCCCTGTATAGTGAGTTTCGTCCAAATCGAACAACGTTAGACCATATTTAGGCTAATATTGATTATCCCTATAATAATAATAATAATAATAATAATAATAATCCTCTTCGGTGTAGGTTGAAAATTTCATATTATGTTTTCGTGCCTTGACATTAAAAACAAATGAATCGACCAGCGTGAGCTACAACATTCAACAGATCGCGATGCTTTTATGTCGAAGGTTTGACAAAAATAGCCAAAGCCTAGTGTAATTGATTTGTATTACTGAAAACTCATGCTTCGAAAACGGAATAAATACACGTTTTCTGCCCGTTTTTCATTCATAACTCACGAACTAAAGCGAAAATTAAAATTCCGGCTTCGAGGTGCACATTCCGACCCTTTAGTCCGCCTATGTATAAAATTTCAGATCTCTGCGTTCAGTAGATTTCGCTGGGCATCGCGGACAGACGGAGGACAGACGGAAGACAGACAGACAGACAGACAGACGGAGGACAGACACTTCCTTTTATTAATATAGATTAAAAACAGGCCTATTCTACACTCACACTATTAAATAGACCTACTAAATCATAAAAGCTCTGTACAACCTCTTTTTCAAAAGTGAATAGGGCCTATTTGGTTTAAATCAACTAAAATGCAAATTGTGAGAAGTGTGGATGTTAAACTTAATCTCTGAATTTTAAATAAAAAATAGACAGCCCTAAGCCAAGATATTTTTTAAAGTTAATTTGTAACCTCAGTTTTCACTGGCTTGAGTGTTGTCGAGCTGTTCTAAAGCTGGTAGTCCTAATAAGAATTGAATCACAAGTAGGCTATGTGGTTCCTATAGTCTATTGTTTTAAGGCTTTTTCATAAACTGAGAAGGGCTTAAAGTAATAGGTCTATTAAAGAAAAAGCCTTTTTAATTTAGATGAGCTTTAAAATTTCCTAAAAAGATTTTATTGAATCGAATCCTAGTACTCCGCTCAGGATGGAGTTTTCATACACCCAACATGAAATTAACAGGGCCTACACCGACGATCGGTGATAAATTCATCGCCTCAACATTCATCTATTAAAAAACTAAATATTAATCGGACGATGAATTTGATCCAAAACATCAGGATTGGAGTTATTTGATGTGCAGTAAATCTACAATCCGGTAGCCTTCAACCCGCGACGCGCGAATCCAGAGGCGCTTTACACCACAAATGAATCCAGAAATATGTTAGGCCTCTACTGAGTATCTAATACAATCGAACTTGGATAATTCCAAAGTGAAGGAACCATAAAAAATCGAAATATCACGATTTCGAATTAGAAAAAATTATTGCTTTGTACAGGGGTGTCAAGAGACCATGCTAAAAGTTCGAACTAACTTATTCACGATTTACAGTAGAATTAAAAACGTTCAAATTATCAAAATTATACTGTATGCTATAAATTAAATGTGGTAAACACTAAAAGTTTGGGAGGAATAGCTCTAATAAAATCACTTACAGGACTGGTTAATATTTCTATAGCACTCCCCAGAATTTAGTTCTCAGTCAACTACTCCATTTGGTGTGTCCTACTGGGAAATATATAAATCATCTACTTACAATGACTGATATTGTCCTAATTAATTCTACTTTATCGATGTTTAGAACGCACTTCGGCTATAAGCAGACAATGTTTATTAAAGTTATCCTTCCAGAACAGAGAAATAGTAAATAGCATACATATAACTGTAGGGCAAGACATTTAATGATCATAAAATAGTGAAAAAATGCAAAATAAAAATACATTTATGACCTAAAAATAGTGAAAAAATGACACGAAATTTTTAAAAAATGACCAATAAATTTACCACTATTACTTAGGTTATATTTAGTTTTTAAGCAATGAATTCCTAAAAGCAATTTAATGGATGACTGTGCGCTATAGGCTATTCATTTACAATATAAAACACACGTATTTTATTACTAAAGAAGTACCGGTAAGTAAATTTATACTCCTTGGACATCCTTACCGAAAAAAATCTTTCTGAACTGACATGCCCATCAAATTGTTCCTAGCAAATACGTGCATTAAAAAAGAAAAAAATCTATATTGCTACAAGACAAACTGCTAAGGTGTTTACAACAAACATGAATTAAAATTAACTATGAACACTTGGCGAAGGTTCTCAAATAAAAATGATTGTCTGTTGTCTGAAAGTAACGATCTGTACATGCCGAAAAGCTCCTCTTTACCTCCAATGAAACACGACATAAAAATGCTGAAGAAGACTTAAAACGCCAAAAAAGGCCTAAAATTGCTGAAAAAGACCTAAAAATTTTCAAAAAATTACCTATCTTTTGAAAATGACTAAACATTGAAAATAAAGCAAAAAAATGCAAAAACAAATTTCCCTTATTTAATCAATTATTTCATGATACACATTTATATATATTTGAGCTATCTTTTAACCTTCAAACAAAAAATATGCAAAATCATCAAATGCCTTGCCCTACATATAAGTAATCGAACCAAAAGCTTCTGAAATCCTTAGAGACCAAATGAACAAAGTTAAGTCGGAACAGCCTACTGGTGTAATCCTTATAGTCTAGTGGAGTTACTGATTGCGTTTGTAGTAATAGTGCTTTCTGTCTGAGCATTAAGCAGTTTCACATTAGAGCTTTGTGAATGTTTGATGTTTTGCGAAGTAAGAAACTAAAAGCTGCATTAGGATGAGGAGAGATCAGAAGCTAAGAAGGTGCGAGAATCCTTTTTATTCTTCCGAAGCACAATGTTTGCACCCACTACTCGGGGGGCTTACTGCAGAGTGACGACCGCCTAAATATTCAGAGCTGGCAGGTTTCTTTACCTATTGCAAGTATCTCGCCTGGAGATTACGAACTTAGTCTATTCACTGAAGAAATAGTAGAATACGAGACTCAAAAATGAAACCTGAACAAGTGCGATGCTATCAGCTCTAACAAGTTTTGTAATACAACAATAAGTGTAATTTTGGCAGTCCTTAGGAAATGATGTACTTTCAGAAGGCTTTGCATTATAATTTTTAAAAATTTCAGACATTGAAATGCATAAGAAGCTAATTGCAAGAGCGGTTTGAATTTTGGGACGATTAATCCTTCCTTTGCCCATACCATAGGTGCTATAGGTAGAGAAAGTAGGCTATTGTGTTCGACCACGAAATTCGAAGTTGAGTTTTTAACATAAATACACGTTTTGAGGTTCCTTGAATCCAAAAGTACGTACTATTTTCAGAAACATGCCTGTCTGTGGGTCTGTGAACAACCTAGCTTCAGAACAAAATGCAATGAAAAATATTTAGGCCTACTCCATGTCCTTTATTAGAAATAGGGCCTCTGTCATTAAGATATTTTTGTTCCATAAGAAAATCAATATTCTGTCAAATGTTAAAATGTCATGTTCTTCCCAGTCTCTCTTCCCGCCTACTCAGTAATAACTTCTTTTAGAAGATAGGCTTATAGACCTATACCAGAATTTAGATTCTTATCTGTAATCTTTTGAGAAAATTATCACGTTTTGAAACACAAGGCTGGCGAATGAATAAATATCCCAGTTAATGTCATTGCCATTTCCAACGAAAAATACAAATGCCAGAGTTTATAATTAAATATGTAAAACAACACTTCTCACCCTTCTCTTTTAAATTTACATCATCAAATGGGTTACGTACGGGAATCAGAGGCATCGATTTCATCAAGATAGGCTATAATCAAGTAGAAATTACGTATTTAATATAAAAATCAATTAATTAGGCCCAATAGTCCAACTGGATACATTTTTATTTTAAAATAAATTTTATTATTATTATTATTATTATTATTATTATTATTATTATTATTATTATTATTATCATCATCATCATCATCGTCTTCGTCGTCGTCACTATCGTCAACTTTTTCAAACTTTACAAAGTTTTAGCCTACACACTGGTAGGCCTATGTACTTCCTTTGAAAGCTTCCAGGATAGCAAAACTCGTGTTTAGGGCTGCAATAGGTCTATAACTATTAATAAGAGAGAACAGAGAAATCACAACTCGTGAACTAAGTTGAAACACCACAATTGTTATTCTTTGATCATTAATAAACCACATGTAGGCTAAGTGTGCAGTGGTTTGATTCTATAAAGTAATTAGTAATTCTTGCTTCTGTTAAATTGCTGAAACCCATGTAGTTCTGGTAGCTTGTATTTAATTATACATCTATGGATTTTAGATATCAGTCTTCCTATTTAGTTTTGCAAGCTTGTAATTTGTATTTTTGTGATCAGCAGGTTCCAATTCTAGCTCTGGAACAGTAAGTAAAATTTAAAAAAGAAGAACAAAATTAAAATACATAAGATGTTCTTTACGTACTCTACGTGTATTACAATAATTACGCTTATTTTACAGCTCATGAAAAAACCATTAGGCGTCAAATTCAACCCTGACTGGAAGTAGGGCTATTCAATAAAAGGAAGGTATGATCATAACTCAATGATAATAGGGATGATGCCTGTCACTGAAACATGCCACTGTTAAATTTTTATAATACTCAACAGCAATTAAAGATATTGCAGCGAATCAAAAAAACACTGCGAATTCATTTTTGTTCAAGGAACACTACTGCTATAGTGTAAGACATAACTTTACGTTGGCATTAACCGATTATTATGCGCATGACAATCCAATTCGGGACCAGATTATGACTATCTGAGGTGAATTTAGCAAACAAATGATGTGTCATGGGTAAAAATGATTAATTTGTTTGAGAAAAATGAATTATGGTTTTTGCTGTGCAATTGTACATTCATGGAGCTGCATCACGCCCGACTAACCGGCTATCGGGAGACCAACAAGTAAGACCCATAATGCATCTGCCTATGGAACGCACGCTCAAGTATATAGCAAAGTACACATGGATTGTTGGGTTGGACTTACACACACAGTATTCCCCCTTTTTCCCCAAATCCAAAATGAGGGGATTTGTCGAGAACCAAAAGTAGGGGATGGACGAGTGAGAGAGGTATTTCGGTGAGAAAGATAGAGACGGCGAAGAGGGCGGTTAAGCAGGAAGGGAAAAAGAAGGAAATAGAGAAAAAAGCTCTAGGGTTTGGGGATGGTGTAGGGGAAAACTATAGTGTGAGAGGGACAACACAGCAAGGGTAGTCGTGGTAGCTAGGGGGAAGTAGCCAAGTAAAGGAGGGTGGTATGGCCGAAGATTGAAGCTTGTGATGACCAAAGGCTTTTGCTTCCTGTATGTTTTTTCTCTTTACATTGGACGTCACATACAGAAGAAACCTTATGATGGAAAATCTGACATGAAAGGAAAAGGAAATAAAAGGCTTTACATGCTCAAAATGTTTCACGACTATTTCAATCTACTGAAGTAGCACACGAATCTTTGTGTAATATTGTAATATTTATAAAAAATAAAGAATATGAATGGTGAACAATTACACCACGAAATCTTTTTTCTGCGAACTGTGATAACGGGTCACTTTACTCCCCTTAACATTTAGTTATCTAGTATGTAATCTAATGGTAGATTTATCAATACCTATTAATTATTCAGGTACAAATTATTGCTAATTACATCACAAGTTTCATAATACGAAATGGACAAAATAATGTACGCTATACCATATGCAATATTTACATTGGTCCGAACTATCAGCCCATCGGTCCGAATGTGGCCCCCAAAGTCTTTTTCTTTGGCACTCGACTGTAGCGTACTACTTTTAATGGTCAAATTTAGGCCTAGGTTGTTATAAAGTTAAAAATATGATTTTTTTTTTAGAAATTTACGAGTAATTATTTTAAAATACTAATAAATTTATGATGTATTACGTCGCTTTTATTGTATTATTTCATTTTATACTAAATTACATACTATTGTTTATATTAACTTAACTTACATTTTTAAAATTAGGATCTTAAAGTGAAACTATATCATAAGTTAAACTTCAGGTGGAGTGTGAAATAAAAACGAACGTAATAAAAAGCATATTGATGCGACTGGGATTTTTAAATTTTAATGCATATATGCACAATTTAAAAATACATATGTAGTTTTGAAAATACTACTCCAATATTGCTGGCAGTTTTGTTTTATACACGCTTGTTCGCATTTTGTAAAATGAAATTGGGAAGATGAGGAAATAGTGAAACGCCTGCATAATATGCATATAATACGTGGTTCACACGTGTTTGTGGAATCCAACTAAAAAATAAAATGAAATGAGCAGCTGCACTGGAACTATTTTGAGATAAATAAGTGTAATTAGTTTCACGCAATCCCTTTTAAGGAAGTAGTTATGATACCTAGTGTCACTATGTAATTAGGGTGATGATGATATTGTCGGCCGCGGTGGTCTAGAGGTAGCGTGCCCGCCTGGTCAAAATTTCTTGGCCTTTTCAAGTAATACCTTAGTTTCCGGAGGAAGGTTTGGAGGTGATGGGCTTACCACCTGTCCCTCTGCGCTCTCTCGGAAAATAAGCGTAACAAAATTCAAATAGATAACAGAAACCTCCACTTGGAGGCCCTTCGCCCCAACACAGGGGATATAGGAATTCAGATACAGATCAGATACAGATTATGATATTGATTATGATGATAGTGATAAAAATAGATCCCAGGCATATTCATATGAAGTGAAATGAAATTTAGATTCTATAATATTTATGACATTAACCTGGTCATAATTATATGATGGCATTTCCGTTGTTTCAATCCATATAGACGGAGATATTTGATGATGATGATGATGATAAAGATAATGAATATGGCCTAATAATAATAATAATAATATAATAATAATTCAAGAGGAGTTTAAATAAATGTCTACACTATTGGAACTTGATTCTGAATCTCTCTGGATAAAACAAAGGCCTGTGGCTAAGATTTCACTGCCGTTTCCAATCATAGAGTACCGATATTGACAGAGCGGTTTGAATCTACTTTTCAGCAAATCAATACGAGTAGGCCTACTTAAATGGTTGTTTAATATTATCGAATATTATTAGTAGGGTTCGGATGTTGATGACATGTCATATTTTTTATCCTGACCTCCGTTCTCGCCTCAAACACAAATTAAACACGAATTGCACGCTTGTTTTCTTAATCGGACCGTTTTTATTTTGCATAAAATGTCATATTTTGGTCTTTTTTGTGGTCTTGGTCATATTTTAACCATATTTGTAATTTAACGGCATATTTCAGCTATAAATTCGGTAAAGGAGCATAACTATACAGTGTATGTAGCCTACTACATGGTCGAACTAAATTTGATGTAATGTTTATGCCAAATTAATAGGTAAATTAATGCAAATTATATTTTATGGGGACACGCAAGGTCTATAAAATATTACGAGTATTGGAGCTGAAGCAGCGAGCAAACAGGAGAAAATTCGTTAAAAATAGAAGTTCATTACAAGTAAAAATGTAAATCACCAAAATTGTTAAAAAGTGATTATCCGACTGAATTCATGTGATGTAAGAATTTAGTGTCTTTAAACGTTTTAAATTGGAACCTTTATTTTTTTTAAATACGTTATTTTATTAGGTCATATTTAGGATTTTTGGATCATATTTAGTCAATTTTAAGGGCATATTTGCAGTCATATTTTCTACTTTTTTATGTCATAAGCATCCGAACCCTAATTATTAGTTTATATGTTAGTTTCTCTAAGCTGACTTGGTATAATGGTAAGCATAATAAAATATCACCCACATTGGAAATAGAAGTCCATCTTCATTTGAATCAATGTTCTTGTCCCCAGCAAGTGAGATGGTCCTCAATAACTACATAGCCTCGGGGCACTCGTCCCCCTATCAACATCTCAAAATGATACTCTTACAGCCCAGCAAGAAATTCCCTGCATCATCAAGGAAGAGTAGCATTCAGGAAATAATTCAGGAAATAATTCAGGAAAAGGAACGTTCATCTACATTTTACATACGTTGAAAATATGTTGATCTAGGAAAACTTGTCAAAATATGAAAGAATAAGAGATTAAAGGAAACTTTAATTAAATACCTCAAAAAATATGGTGTAGGCCTAAGTCCAGGAAATGCAAAATTGTTAAACGAGAGAGTTTTCAGAGAACGATTGCAATACGTTTGAACGTCACCTATTTCATTCTCATTTGAGTAGGTACATAGAAGCCATTCCATCGTTCTTGAAACACTACCTTGGATGCGTAGTAAACAAAATGCTTCACTATTGGGGGAGGGAATAGTGATTTTCTAAGCCCAGTTTTTCTGGCTTTTGTCAAAAAAGAGAGAAAGACGAAAATTTTGCATGGATTTATTATTTTTTAACCATGCAAAAACTGAGTAATTATGTAATAACTAGGCATCAACCAAAATGTATTTGAAGAAATATTATTTCATGGAACGTACTGATGAACAAATTTGATAGACTTTGAACATCGTATATTAGGGACAGAAATATTGAAAGATAGAATATTCTTCTTAGTTACAAAAGTTACCTTGGCAACAAATTTTGAACACCTGTAACTTTAATTCAAGTCCGCATACAACCGACCGGCTGTATCGAACTTGAAATGAACTAAAATCATAACTGGTTATTCCTTATGTTATCGAGCGTAACAACATATAAGTTATACTAAATAAATATACTAAAATCTGGCCAGAGAAGAAATCTATAATTGAGGGATGTATTAACAAACCCGGCAATCTCCATTTTGATAAAAGATAGAGATGCTAACTTCAAATGAAAGTTAAATGCATTTCCTGCTGAATGTTTAGTGTATATGTTATATACAGTAAATATGTTGCAGGAAATGCATTAAACTTTCATTACAAGTTAGCACCTCTATCTTTTATGAAAATAGAGATTGCCGTTTTGCTAATACACCCCTCGATTAAAGTAAAAGAAAGCCATGTTAGCTGGATCAATGGTTCTCGAGTCATAACCATACTAACAGACTGACAGACCGCGAGACACCAAAACCATGCTATATTGTTAGGTAAAGGTAAAGTGATCCCTATACAGGCCATGGAGGCCCAGAGGGTTCCAGGAGGTTGAGGCTCCTAGATTTTGGACATTCGGCACTTGAAGGTGGTAAGGTTGTCAGCCTTACGCACCGGCCGCCTTTACCCCCAGGATTGCTCCTGGTACTCATTTCTGTTAGAGGCTGAGTCGACCCCAGGGCCATAGTGCCACCAGAAGGATTAGGCCAATTGAAAAACTCCAACGACCTCATCGGGAATCGAACCCGCGACCTTCCGGTCTGAAGCGCAGCGCCTCGACCACTACGCTACGGCGTACCCCATGCTATATTGTTAGTCTGTTAAAAACTTATAAAACGATTGCTTTCATACATAAAAAACTCTTTAGTTGGTCTTATAGAGTACTCACCTCATAACATATAGGCCTAAAACAAATTTTTTTACAATAATCTATGATTTTAAAAATGTAGTCCTACAAACTATAAGCCGATATTACTGCTCTTTTACTCAAGTTCATTATCCAGAAAACAAGGCCAGATTGACGATAAATTCAGACGGGAAATTCCTGAGGAAACAATATTCCAATAGAAGAGAGTTTTATAACACAAAAATAAAGGCACAAAGAAAGAGAAATAAGTAAGAAACAAACAAAGTAAACGAACAAAGAAACAAATAATCGTGTATGCACAGAAATGCGAAAAAATTAATAAAAATAAGTGGAAATAAAAAAAATAAAATAAAAATGGTGAGGAAGGAACAAAAATAGAAAGTTAGAAGCAAAAAGGAAGAAGGATCGAAGAAAGGAAAACAAAACGAAAGTGAAAGGAAAGAAAGAAGGATAGTACAAAAAAAAAACAAAAAAACAAAGCGGTTCTAGTTTCTTTCTCTTTCTCTTTCTCTCTCTCTCTCTCTCTCTCTCTCTCTCTCTCTCTCTCTCTCTCTCTCTCTTTACCGTAGTTTTACCTCTTCTTTTTAGAGATGTTTAAGCGACCCATGCCGCCCGGGCCTTACAGGGCCGCGACCTGTCGGGAGAGGAATTATCTATGGATCACATAGGCTACATACTTTCTTGACCAGACAAGGACATGAAGGGCTTCCCCGGATGAGTGATCAGCCCAATGCCGTGGCCACTTCCGAGACAACACGAACACATAGGACGAGATACACCAATCACACACACAATCATAAAGTTACCCGACATTTGTCTCACAGGAAAAACCCCCACCTAGGTAACTTGTCCCGACCAGGAATCGAACCGGGCCCGCTGCGTGAGAGGAGCGAGCGCATTCCCTACTCCACAGTGGTGGACAGCTAGTTTCTTCTTTGAATTAATTTCAAATAAATGTAACTTTGACATCTTATTTACAAGATTAAGAAAAAACTCTAAACGCAACTGGGAACTCTTATCTTAATTTATCAATAAACTCTCCGAACATTCAGTAACAGCGGCAAGTAAGTTACAGTTTGCTTAAGATTTATTATATTATCAGTTCGGTGATAAGTCAATTTGAATAGAAGGCCAAACAAAATGTTGCACTTCGAAATGTAAAGTTAAATAGGGATATTTTGAAAATAGTTTATTTTGATCTTGTTAAATCTTGAATTGGGTTGTAATTGATAATTCAGTAACACTGATTGACAAATTTCTCATGCGTGTTGATGAGTATAGCGAGTCACTCAAATAATTTCAAAACTCTTCGAAATTTTCCAGAAATCGGTTAGCAACTCTAAGGGAATCCATGATTTGTCTAATAGGCTAAGGAGCATATTACTTTTACACAGAAGCAGCTCAGTACTAAGACTTATGCTGAGGCAAGCACGTATTTAGAAATTAATTTCTGGGGGTCCCAAACTTATTGACCATAAATTACCGACATTTTCCCTTCCTGAGTGAAACAAAACATTGATTTTTACTAACTTAATACTTTAAAAATCTCATATTTTTGGGTCTGGATCCCCAGGACCCCCTTAAAATGTCCTTGAGTATAGGCTGTAGGCTATGTGTAATTTCTCTAAGAAAATTAATAATAATAATAATAATAATAATAACAACAACAACAACAACAACAACAACAACAACAATAATAATAATAATAATAATAATAATAATAAAATAATAATAATAATAACAACAACAACAACAATAATAATAATAATAATAATAATAATAATAAAATAATAATAATAATAATAATAATAATAATAATAATAATAATAATAATAATAATAATAATAATAATAATAGAAAAAGAAAGAGTGGGGGTGTATAAATATGAAAATCCAACTTGATATTATTTCAGTACCGTAATTATTTATTGAGTAACAACTCAGGATTGTCGCCCCGGGATTTGAAACCTTGATATCCCGAATGTGAATCGGGGACGTTGGCTTCCCAATAAGCTCAATGAAGATATGTTAATTCTCCAGACACGAGTGATCCGGAAACCATCTGATAGGTTAACTATACAAGTGTTGCACTTCTTAAAAATAATTCCTGGAATAAATTGAAGTCTGAGTAAAATTAGTTTTAAACCAAAGGTAATTTTTTTTCATACAAAACTTTCGTTTCAGGTGAAACATGTTGTCTTAAAAAATAGCTTGCTGAGTAGTTGCCTGAGTTCAGAAGTTGCAATTTCTTATAATTTCCAAGGAAAACGTTCTGCAAACGCAGTTTCCAAGTGCCTCATCTAGCTTTGTCCACTCACATTCGCCACACCTGGACATTCTGATCGACATTTCGTCATGTTATGTCCAACAATAGATTCGCCTTTACCTTCCGCTCTTTCAACTCATAAGAAAGCAAGGTGAAAAAATAAGTAGGATCAAGAAGGGAAAAAAGTTCTTAAGGGAAGATTTTTACTACTTTCTTCCATTTTCTTGTAACAGAGTTCTTTATCTTGGAGGAAAATGGGAGGAGTGAGAGACGAATGTATTCGTTGTAGATCTACTGCTTTTGAAAACATGTAAGAAAAAACTGTTACGGGTTTTTGAGTATTTGGAATAATCACAGAAGAGAAAAAAGGGGCTCGGGCAAGAGCTAGGCTTGTGAAAAGAATTGCATGTGCTGGTTTTAGTGGTCAGTGAATGGAATCAAGGAGTCTTGCTCCTGTCCATCAAAAATCTCTCGATACTATGTCTCAATTCAACTTGTGCCCATTGACCGTGCGGTTTTGAAGGGTTCCTATAATTCCCTCTATTGCCCCGTGAAGTTATTTAGGATGGACGTTAAGTTTATTGGGCAGCTGGTAAGCAGATGCTCTCATTCAGATTTCTCAACCATTTTAATTTTTTAATGAAATCCTACAGAATAATTTAAATTTTGCTTTTAAAGAGCTTGGAAAGCCTGGTATAAAGGTATAAAAACAATTTAATTGTGTTTTAGCAGGACAAACATTGAGATAAAACAGATAAGGCAAATCGCGAACAAGAGTTTATTTTGTTCCTTTCTAATCTGTTTCCAACATCCAACAAATATTGCTGCACACATGCTATTTAGAAACAATGTTATTACTGGTGTTAAATAGTGCATACGAAGATCGTAAGTATGATCCTATTCAGACGAATATATAGATTTTAGGGTTAAAAAGTAAATTTTTATTATGAAGATTGAATATTTCTGTTCATGTCAACAGGACCCGATTTCAGGTACTTTGAACCCTGAGCAATTTAAAAACAGTTTTCATCATGATTCAATAAGTGTTTAAGATAGTGAGAGGGAATTGAGATCAAGGCGAATTAGGCTATTCATATTATCCTATCGTTTATACTTAATCGTTACCTAATACATTAAAAAGCCTTTCATAATATACCAATAATTAAGAAAAAATGTATATTATTGTAACCTCAATGATTTTAGTTATTTTTGTACGACATTCAGTAATAAATTTTAAAAATAATCATTAACAAACTTTGAAATCCGAGATTATCGAATAATTAACAAACCAGTGCACAAAAACAGGAAGATCTTTTTAATGAAAATTGACAAAAATTGTTACACCTTTAATAATCTCAAAATAGTCGATAATAAATTTACTAATAAAGTATTTTGATCGACCGCCTGCACGGTCTAATAGTAAAGTGATGCTCTGCAGGTTTGGATTCGATCCCCCGTACTTTCTCAGATTTTTCTGAGATAGGAAGGTCTGGAAAGGTTTGCACTCTGCCCGTGACTTATACTAAGGTTGTGCTTGAGAAAGAAGAAGCAGCTCCGGTTTCGGAAACTGTCAATTATAATGACCGTGGGAGTCGGCACATGCCCCCCAATTCTGCCATCTTCCTATAGTAAACGACTCAGTGGTCGGATGGTCGGCCTGTTCCCCAGAGGAATGTAGCGCCATGGTGTTTGTTTGTATACTGAGCATGACAAATCACAAAGCGATTGACCCTTTGGTTGCGACTGAAAAAAAAGATCAATTTCATTTGTTAGTGCTGAAATCTGTGTATGTCTCCCCTTTAAATTAACTAGCCTATAATGATTATTGGACGGTAAAAGAAAAAATTGTATTTAATCATTGCATTTTCTTGATTGGAATATAAACAAATAAAGAATTTGGACTGAAATTCTTGTAAATGGAAGGAAATTTATGAAACAGATTATGTAATAGGCTATATCGCTATTTTAACACTTGAACCAAGTAAATTTTGCACGAAAAAGAGTTATGTACAATTCCTATATGTTCAAGGGAGTTCTTTCATATGCTCTAATCAGAAGGGCGAGTTCATTTTCCAATCCAAAAATAGGCCTATTCAAATTGTACCACTATTAATCTAGTCATTTAGCTTCAAACAAATAATTGGCTAAATTCAAGAATGAAATATTGTAAGATCTATGACAGTGATCGGTACAGTCTAACATAAAAGTACTTTGACAATAATGTTTATTGTCTCATTAGGTCAATTTCTTCTGAAATTTAGAAGCCAAAAGAGATAGAAAATGTTACCGAAAATTTGTAATACCATAATTCTGTTTCAAATATTGCATCTAACAATATCCCCAGAACAATATTTATTTAGATTTATGTTTGTTATTTTCTCTGAAGCTGCTAGAAAAACTAGATTATAAAATGTTTCTTTTACATTTCTTCTTAACAACAATGGGATGCCCCAGTCATTCTGTCAATACAATGAATTGAAATGCATCTACAGTAGAATCGCTGTCAGGAAGACGATAAGACGATAAGATAAAACTTAAGTATAATATGCCTACACCATTCCGTACAAACTAGATGTACAAGCTATATGATTCTACTAATATTATATCTACAGGGGAAAAAATTAAAGACTACATTATTTTGACACGCTTGAAAAAGAAAGATTTTCCCAGTCCGTCAATATTTCTTGGAAGAATTATAGGTTAGTTAATGTTTGGCGCCTAACATTTGACATAACAAACTTGTTGTTATATAATAACTAACCGAACAGCTGTCGGACTGTGGAAACTTAGACAGTTTCTCATGGATTACCTTATCCATGCAAGCAGTTCCGGTCAAATGACCACAAGTGGCATTTCGCGACTGGTGCATGAACCACAATGAAGCAAGAGGTTTTCTGAGGGGTCAAACTTTCTGACAGTTGTCATTTAATTCGTCAATAGATGATATCGGCATTTGAGTTACAGATACAGGATACTCTGTTGTAGAGATGACGGTTAGAACGATAGTTCTATAGTTCTTCAAATGAACTTAGAGTGAGAGATGCATTAACTGCTCAATTTGAAAGACTGCTACCATATGCCAACGTCGATCATACGTTTCTTGATTGACATTTAAACTACTGCCTTTCCAATCTGTCGTTACTTTAAAAATACCATACGTAATCTATACCTAAATTGTAAACGTTGAATGTATAGCCCTAACCGTCCAAAAATCGTTGGAGAATATTCTTCTAACCATAGTTCTTTTCTAGTCTAACATTTAGTTTAAAAAAATATGTGAGAAAAATAACGCACAGAGGTCTTTATCCGAAAAATTCTTCACAATTGAAATAATAAGTTTATTCAGAAATGATAACTTTGTGGAAATATTAGTGTATTTTTTAAGCGTTCAGTCAGTATTTGGAAAGGTCGTTTGCTGGAAACTCTTGCTTAAAAATATGTTCCGAATTCATGTTAAAAATGCATGGACACGATTCTTTGTAATTTCGGTAACAAAATAATTTCGGAATAAGTTCAAAATCCCTGAACTTATTTTAACCTGTTTTAGTTAACGCGGATTTCAATAACAAACACAATTTAGGCCTAATAGTTAATCCTTAAAATTCACAATATACTATAGTAGTGTATTTTTCAAATGAGAACAGTTTATAGACAGTAAACCACCACGTTAATATCTAACAGGAAATTATCAAAGCCTCATGCGTTAAACCTAAATTCAAATTTTGATCAAGTTATCGTCATAACCTATTACACAAAATTTGCATAAGATAAATTTATTTATCTGTGTGCACTGGAAGTCCCAAAACACGCCTCAAATTACGCAAATGCGAATAAAATACATGCTATGAGGCGATGGCGCTTTCTATGGTTCCATTCTATAACCCTTTGGTATCATTTAGTAAAACGATGAACGTTGCCTTCTTAAGGACATTCGTTTTTTCGCTAGCTTTCAAAGTAAGTTTGAACACCTTGACACTTTCCTTGTAGAATCTACTTTATTCCTACTGCAAAATGAAATTATTAAAATATGACAGCTTGTAGGTCCTCTTGAAATAACGGGATGAAAACGGAAAAACGAAAGTATGAGAATTACCACTAGAAACACTGGAAAGAAACAAATAAGATTATGAGTGAAAATTATATTACTTCCAGTAAGAATGGCAAGGAATTCGTCTAATGCCACGAAAGGAATTCAGTAACTACCTTCGAAAGCCCCGGGAAGGAATTCAATTGTGTCTTTATCTACCTGCCATCATTTACAAGGAATTCGAGTTCCTGAGTTTTACTAATTCCTGAGAATACAATTGCAAGCACACGAGCCATCGAGGAAGGTACAGAGATCGCCTGGAATCTGAAAGCTTCGCGACCGTTAAAATTCGAGCATGCATTTGGCAGTGCGCATGCTTGGAGTGCTAAAGTCCACACTGAAAACATAATCCACGGCTCCACGCTCTTTAGTTAACCAAGTGGATACTAGCGTGATGCCGTCAATGTTTTCAACTCAGCACGTTTCGCTTGCATTTGAATTCCCGCCGCCTCTGTCTGTGACGTCGTCCATGCTTTCAGTTTGAGGGCGAGCTCTGTAAACATAAGCATTTCTATCCAAAGTCTTGTGGAAGGAACCTTTCCCCATCCTTGAGACAGAGGATGAGAAGCGAACATAGAGTAGGGCCTAAGTAAAAAGAGTTCTGCCTTGAAATCGGAAGTGAGTCTGCTTTGTTTCCCCATAATTCATTGCTTTACAGGTTAGCTATTCTATCGATAATTTCAACTCCAGTAATTCAGTGTAAGCTGCTATGAAAGACAACGAGAATTGATTACATTTAAATAGTATCGATTCACACGATGCGATTTTTAGCAAACTATTAGATGTTGTTAATTTGTCCTTATAGGCCTGGTTCTGTTTTACATAAGTGATAAACTACTGCATAGACCTTACGATTCACATCAACATCAAAGATACTGTGGGAATCCTTTGTGTGTAATCTGACTTTAAATGTATTATTTCTTCTTGTAGGGAATGCACAGTATCCTCCTGTTGTTTACTCTTTGGAATAAAAACGGACTATGGACTTAATTAGGGTACAATCCCAGGACTTGCCTGAAAGAAATTGATAAAATTATGTCAAGATTGCAGTCATCGAGGACCGAACCCCGGACCTCTGGTATATGAACCTCAGACGGTAGCGACTGCGACATCCCATTTGGAAAAGTCAAATATATTCCACAAAAATAAGTACGATAATATATTTAAAACTCAACACATTAAATTACGGGCTTGTCGTTGCCCTAAATCACAGCTCATAGAACGAATTGACCCCCTTTACCCTTTTGTCAGTGTTATTGGAATTCACGGGAGAACTCGAATTGCATGCGCGATCAGTGCAGGTAGACATGGTGAAAAGTTAGATATATAAGCATTCATGAACCACAGATTACTGTCTCTGTTGGACACTGCATGAGAATATTATAGGAGAAAAATTCCTCCGACACTGGGACTTGAACCCAGGAACTTTGGCTATTCGCGCCAATGCTCTACCAACTGAGCTAAGCCGGAGTTAAATTCACACGCCAGATGGAACCTCTCTCCTATGACTGATTGTCCTATTGGTCTACCTCACAGGCAGACAAGTTATGTCGTATGCAGTACTGTGAGGCACACTAAGTAGTGATTTTTGTGACCGGGCTCCCACTGTTATTGCACAGTTAACATTCAAGATAGATAAAATAAGCATTCGTGAACCACAGATTACTGTCTCTGTTGGACACTACATGAGAATATTATAGGATAAAAACTCATCCGACACTGGGACTTGAGCCAAGGACCTTACGCATTTTGTGTACAGTGGCAAACTGGATTCTCGAAAGTTTCGGAGACCTTGAAACCCATTCCTACATTAAAACCACGTAAAAGGTTAACCTTCGCACCCACAAAGCATGCCTTATCGAGTAATATTTACCAAGAAGACAAATGTCTTATCTTATGCAAGAAAACGAAAGAGACCGTGTAACATTCGGCAAATTCCTCTACCACACAAATCTCAAATAAATAGACCTATGCACTATTTACAAATCTGTTGCATATCCTCGTAAGGGGAGTGTTATTGTCGCAGTGCCTGCATTTTGTTGTACAACTGCGATCTCTGGTCAATGATCATACTACTTAGGCCAATTTCTACTGTAGAAATCAGAATTAAAGAGCTGCGATGACAACGTAAAAATTTTCATATTGTCAAATAGTAGAGGCAAGGGCGCCCATGTGATATTTTCTAGGGGGGTAATTTTTTTAATTTATTTATTTTTTATCGCTTTAACTTCTTGGAGCACTTTGTAACATTGTATTAATAATATAATAAGCGAAACAATGACGTAGCCAGAAAATAATTTCGGGGAGGGTCGAAAGTGACGGGGGGTTTGGGGGTTTGGAATACCCCCAAGAAAGGGGGAACGAGAGTCCACCCCCGGAAGATTCTTAAATGTTGAACTAATGAAAATCACATTTTACGCTGTTTTAGCACTGAAAAACTAGCTAGCAAATTTTCTATGTCGGGGTCACCCCCCGGAATTTGTTTAAAATATTGAACTAACGAAAATCACATTTTATGCTATTTTAGCACTGAAAAACTAGTAAGCAAATATGTTTACCATGCCCTAAGCATGCCAACGTAAACAATAAATTATTATCTAAGTCGGGGATCCCCCCCCCCGAAATTTTTAAATATTGAACTAATGAAAATAACATTTTACGCTATTTTAGCACTGAAAAACTAACTAGAAATTTTGTTTACCATACTCTAAGACATGCCAACGTAAACAAGAAATCGTTACCTAAGTTGGGGTCCACCCCTGGAAAATTTTTAAATATTGAACTAACGAAAATCACATTTTATGCTATTTTAGCACTGAAAAACTAGTAAGAAAATATGTTTACCATGCCCTAAACATGCCAACGTAAACAATAAATTATTATCTAAGTCAGGGATCCCCCCCCCCCCCCGAAATTTTTAAATATTGAACTAATGAAAATCACATTTTACGCTATTTTAGCACTGAAAAACTAACTAGAAATTTTGTTTACCATACTCTAAGATATGCCAAAGTAAACAAGAAATCGTTACCTAAATTATAATACTTATTACTATTTATAAGAAAAGTTAAATGACACATGGAACAATGGAAATAATAGCCTACTCATTAGAAACAAAATAACTGCTATATCATATTTTACACACCAACAAAACTTGTTTACGCATAATTCAATAAATATTTTTAAATACAAAAATAGATTTTTAGGTTTTTATTTTTTGGGGCCCAGACCCCCTGGACCCTCTTTCCTGATCGACTGTGGATTTTGCTTCCATGTTGTCAATTTGGTAAAACTTCTGCAAACGTTTTATGTCTCTACTGACTTTTAAATAATTGTCCTAAAAGAAAAACACCTGACTATAATTACTAATATACATTTTTATCCTTTCCCTGAGAGCTAGGGAGAGCGGTCCCCCTTTGCCCCTAGCTTTCGGCGCCCATGAGTAGAGGTATGTGTAGGCACAGGGAAATGAATGACGAAATGGTTTAATTGTTTTAGCCTCATTATATTTATAATTCGATAAAAAAACAATAATAATAGGTTTCTTCAGTTTCAACTCAACATTATTTAGTTCATAGGTCTCTTTTCATTTCCCATCACGTCAAGATTATTTAGTTTCTTTCCATATGATGAAATTCATTAAATAGACAAGTTGAATTTGTGGAATACATTTTTAACACAATTATTTTCTCAAAACCTATAGACTATCCGTCAGTTACTTCTCACTGTGGTCTTTGTCTATATTGCTTACAACTCACTTTCTTTCTTAGTCTCGAGTGAGCACTGTTCTCTGTATCAAGTTAAAAGGTTGTAGTGTTATTTTTTTTTTCACTTCTGATTTCTGACTTCTATTTTTCGTGAAAACAGAATTCTGTTTAGAAACAATTATTTTTTGGTGTGTAGGCCTAAAGTCTATAAAATCTCTTAAGGGATCTCTTGGCAAAGCCGCATGTAATGTTAAATATAACGAAAATGTTACATCTATCTGTACCGGTAGTGGATAATTTACTAAAACGCTTACAAGTTATAATGTTATATGGAACAAAAATGTTGTGTCTTTAAATTTGGTAACGAACACGTCACATCGGTCTCAGAGTTCGACACACAAGGTCTAAAATAAAGTGAGGAGACTCGGGAAGCAAGACGGATGATCATGGTAGAATGGGTCCATCTCCATAAGAAACACCTAGATTTAGGCAGTACTCACAAAACCTTACACCTACAGCTGTTTCCCCGATACAGCCTACCCAAACTTGTTAGTTAAATGGTAGATATAAAATATGGCTTTACAGAATATTTAATGACCCTTTTAATATCTACCATGAGTCTAATTTCTTTTTCAATATGGCATGACATTTTAAATTCTTCATTGGAATTGACGAAGAATTCAGGAATAGTGCCTCTATCACCTACCGTAAGACATTGCACTCGCAGGCTATAGGCCTAGGCCTGCTGTATTTAGAATTAAAATAGTTTTCAATGGATCATAGGCCTATTATTAAAATCATCCTTAGTTTACATATTCTTTACCTTTTTTCGATGAGAGAATTGCTTGTCTTCTGGTGTTCAGTGGCCTCGGTCTGCACCAAGACCGCTCTTCACCTCTAAAAAGAGGCCCCTATCTACGCTCCTTTCTAAGTACTACATTCGTTAATACCTTGAGGTGTCCAGCAGTATTAGAAATGGAGCATACACAGACTACACTTCAAAATGCCATGCCAAAGCACAGAATTATGAAGCGAAGATCTGAATCTCAGTGTTGTCTTCCTCAGCTTGTTCTTGATATAGAAAAGTTTTTTTCTTGATGTCACAAACACTAAATAAAAACACAACCACTCTCTTCTAGTCTCCTTGTTTCTTGATATAGGAAAGTTTGTACACACATCACTATTATAAACCGATAAACACCGAAAAAGTAAAAAAAACTCGACATCAATGTGGGTACACCATGATGGCTTCGGTAATATCTGCAATCAGAGAAATATCTTGTATATACCAACTGCATATTCAAAGCAAAAAAGATAAAATGGCGAATATTAGACAACTAACTTAGTAAACATTTAATCCCTTCCCTCCCAGAAACAATGATTTAGTATTTTGCTGGGTTGTTGAAATTAAGTAACCGAAATATGCACAGAAAACAGCATTGAATAAGGTGTCAGGGGATAGAATTATTTATCGAATTCTGGCATAGCATAGGCCTACTCACTGCCCAATACCCATCACTTACTTCCTGCCTTTGCGTGAATGTGCACTCCCAGCAGTAGCCTACTGCCTCTTATTCTATATAATATTTGAAGTGAGAATCTGATATTGTCCGTGCTCAGGGTAGAGGAAGTTATGTGAGAGCATTACATCATTTTTTTTTTAAATATTTTTAACTGATAATTTTACATAACAATGGATCTCGCTTGTATGCTTCCAGTGGGAATAAGGATTAAAATTGTCAGTAGTTATTCTTTTTTCTATTTTCTGTGTTTACAATTCGTCCTATGCGTCCATGTGGTAATTTAATGCGGTGTCGTCATGTCAGGTATAGTTAAGTTATAACTGCAGTAGCAGTTTCTGAGAGGTCTTCGGTGTGTTGCGGAGAAGAGGGAGGCATGGTAAGTAGGTTCAGCCCCAGTAATATTCCACTGTTTTAGAGTTATCCCCTCCTCCCACTAAACTTTCGCTTCACCTGAACGGCTACAGTTTTCAGAACTAGATTGTAGTTCTGATGAAGAGGGATGCGGTGGTACTGGAAAGTAGTGTGTTACCAAAAATAGAAAACCACCACCACAGACTTAAAGAATATACAGCATTGTTTGGGAGGCAGGTCCAGATTTTTGTACTTAGCTAGCGAAGGACCCTAACAGTTAGGACTATATGGTTAAAAATAAAAATAATTAGGTATATGATAATTTCACTGAAGTATGATATTGTTCACGTAGGTTGTATGATGTATTTGGCGTGAGTTCATAACAACCCCCTGAGGCAGATTCTCGTGTTTCGCCGGAAAATGTAGATAAATCTGGACGAAGGAGAGTTCGGAGGTTAGTTAAATTTCTCTTCGGATTTAAAAAAAAAAAAAGTGTGCGTGGAACGCCACGCGACAGAAGTGAAACTTGTTTTAATTTTTGGATTTTTTACTTTTGGATTTTGGATTTTTTAATTTTTGATCTTTTAATTTTTTTAATTTTGGAATTTTAAATTTCGATCTTTGAATTTTTTTTTTTTGGAATTTGGAATTTTATACTTTTTAATTTTGGATTTTTAGATTTTTAAAATTTAGAATTTTCGATTTTTTAATTTTTGGGTTTTTTAAATTTTGGATAAGCCTAATCATTGAGTTGATTGTTTTCTGCACAGTCCATTCCGTCATACCTCACTAATTTCGTGACGATTTTGAGCGTAAAACTAATTTCGTGATGATTTTGAGCGTTACACAAGCTCTCGATTTACCCCTACCGCGGCTAAAGAAGTTCACTTCAAAAGAAGTATATTCATTAAATTTGGGGTCCTCGTGCACAAGGTAAGTCTACAATAGTTAGGTCTACTCGAAATACATAGGCCTACTTCTCTGACGCGCCATGACAATGAAGACTGAGTAAACGCTTACGATGGTAACTCCTTATTTCTTACCCAGGCTCAGATTTGCACCCTGGGCAAAGCTTTGTGTAACTGTCCCTTTCAATTGTTGTACTTTTACCCCAACCCAAAATTATTGTTTTAGTGTTAAGTTTGTTGTTTACCCAAGATTTAACTGATAGTAACCGATAAAATTTTATCGTTGCGAGTAATTTGATCACTACCTAGGCTAAAAAGCAAAAATTAAAAATATGTTTTCTATAATAAAAGCAATTACGTTATGCACGATTTATATTGTAATTTCATTTATAAAAATTGAATAATAACTCTAAAAATATTTGTAATCAGAAATATAACCAATCTTTGGAATTGTACAAAACTATTTAGTATACGTAATTATATTTAATTATGTTTATATAAATACCTAGGCCTATTGCAGGTAGACTATATTAAAAACAATATTTTTAGAACGAAAAAAAGTTTTGGCTTGCTTGTCCTTTACAACGAGAATCTAAAATTTAACCTAACATTTTTCATTGTTATTGACAAAGTTTATTTTAAAATTTTCCTTAGATTTTCTCTTGAGATACAATATTTTATTAAGTTATATAATAAAGAATTATTTAATTCCCACCCTCAAAAATTTGCTGCCCTTCTAAGTTTGCCGCCCTGGGAATATCCCCAGTTTCCCAATTTATAAATCAGGGACTATTCTTTACCAGCACCGTGTAAACGTTTGTCAGCTAAAGTTATAGCTAATTTGTCAGCCAGATATTCGCTCCGGGAAAGCATAATGAATTCATCAAAAGCAGCCAGCGAGTAGGCTAATGTCAGAAGCAGTCCCTTCAATGTTCCTAGACTAAAGGTCATATACAAATACGAAAAACTCTTTACACACACTATTTGTACATGAATGAACATTGAATCCTTCTACAAATGGGGTTACTGTGGGTCAACCGTTATCTTAAATTTTCTATCGCTATACCATTAACGATTTAAACATTAGAGCTACAAATTTTTAGATAGTTTTAGAGACCTATACATGTAACAGGAGATCTAATAGACAAAGATTCTTTAACTGATAAAGAAAAGTGTGCGTGGAACTCGACGCGACAAAAGTAAAACTTGTTTTAATTTTTTTATTTTTTTGGAATTCTAGATTCTTTAATTTTGGATTTTTTAAGTTTTGGATCTTGGAATTTTTTAATTTTTTAATTTTTTAATTTTGGATTTTGGATTTTTTAATTTTGGATTTTTAAATTTTTTAAATCTGGATTTTTTATTTTTTATTTTGGATTTTTTTATTTTTTATATTTTGGATTTTTTATTTTTCAAATTTTTTATTTCTTATAATGGTGAAGGGCTCACCACGAAACTAGCTCGAAGCAGTAATGGCCCCCTACTCAATGTCTGATACATTTCCCCCGCGCGTTCCCGTAATTTTCTTTATTTTTGGATTTTTAAATTTTGGGTTTTTTTATTTTTTATTTTTCAATTCCGGTTTTTTAAATTTTTTAATTTTGGATTTTTAGACAACTTTAATTTTGGATTTTTAAATTTTGAATAAGCCAAATCATTGGGTTAATTGTTTTCTGTGCAGTCTGTTCCGTCACAGCCCCACTAATTTCGTGACGATTTTGTTCTTAACGCAAGTTTGGGTTAGCTCTCGATTTACTCCTACCGCGGCTATAGAAGTTTCACTTAAAAAATGCACAGAGAGGCTTAATCTGCTGATGGTAAGCTCAAAAGCAGTGTAGTAATAGGCTATTTCCTAAACTCTTATATTCGAGTATTTATCAATGTAATTGTAGGCCATTATTCTGACATCCTTCTAGAAAGATGGACCATTCCGTTCAGACAAATAGTGAAATCCATATGAAATTTGTTTTTCTGTTACAACGTTTGAGAAACACTCATTCATTCAGACTAATAACTTTTATTGTACTCCTACGTTAGGTCTGTCTTCTGTGGCATATCTTCGTTAAAGGGAGTTGTTATTCTAAGATAACAATAAATTAATAAAATTATGTGCACCTATTAATAACATAAGTAGATTCTCCATTATCCGACATAAACTGGACCAGGAGTACGTCGGATCACTAAAAATACCGGATAATGTAGAAAAAAATAAATACGTAACAAAACGCCGAAATAAGTTATCATAATACTGTAAAGACACAGCTTTAGCCTCCACGTCACTTGTTTACTTTTTTCTCTGCTTTATTGCTGTTACCATCGCGAGATATTATTGCGAACGGTTATAAAGTCCACCAAAATTTTTTACAGTAAAAATCAAATTTCGTCTACCATCAGTGACGGTAATACGGAATATAGGATGATCAACGATCGGATAATCGAGACTCCAAAGTGTGCGTGGAACGCCACGCGACAGAAGTGAAACTTGCTTGAGTTTTTGGATTTTTTCAATTTTGGATTATTGGATTTTTAACATTGGGTTTTTGGACTTTTTAAATTTTGGATTTTGGATTTTTTAATTTTTCATCTATTAATTTTTTAATTTTGGTATTTTTTATTTTTATTTTGGATTTTTTTCTAAATTTTAGATCATTGAATTTTTAATTTTTGGATCTTTTATTTTTTATTTTTTTATTTTTAAATTTTGGATTTTGGATTTTTTATTTTGGATTTTTTATTTTTAAATTTTGGATTTTTTAATTTTTCATTTTTTAATTTTTTAATTTTGGATTTTAAATTTTGGATTTGTTATTTTTTATTTTTCTAAATTTTGGTTTTTTGGACTTTTTAATTTAGGATCTTTGATTTTTTTTTATTTTGGATATTTTAATTTTGGATCTTTTAATTTTTTTTTTATTTTTTAATTTCGAATTTTCTATTTTTTATTTTGGATTTTTAGATTTTTTAAATTTTAGATTTTCGATTTTTTAACTTTTAATTTTTGGATTTTCTAAATTTTGAATAAGCTTACTCATTGAGTTGATTGTTTTCTGTGCAGTCCGTTCCGTCACACCTCACTAATTTCGTGACGATTTTGAGGGTAAAACTAATTTCGTGACGATTTTGAGCGTTACACAAGCTCTCGATTTACCCCTACCGCGGCTAAAGAAGTTTCACTTCATAAATAAAAATAAAATTCAGCGTTATATGGGATAAAAAAGAAAGAAATGGACCTTATATTCACCCTTCAAGACAATTGAAAAGCCTAATGCTGTCCAGCAAGTTTCACCCCATTTCCCCAGTTGCTCTAGAGATACAATATTGCCAAAAGGATATGTTAATATTCATTATTTGCGCTGAAGTAGGCTTAAGCGTGTGCAACTTCTCAGTAGATCCAGTAAGTGTGCGGACTGATATTTGTGTGTTTTTATTTCTGCAATATCCAGACAGGGGTAAGATATTAAACAAACTAGTGGGAGCTACAGAACCAATAATAGCAGTACTCTTTCCTACGTTTGCATAGGGCAGTCCTTGATGACGCAAACTTGAAGGGGAATACATTTACGTAAATACTGCATTAGCGAACCGAAGATCTATACGTTCTGAGTATTGATTGAGTACTGAATTGATTCCAAGGCTGTCTAAACCAAAGAATTGAACAAGGCCTTTGAAGAAATAGAATAATAAACGACTTAAGAGTGTTCTGGCGTAGGCCTATAATCTGAATAAATTGTTCTCAGGTTATCAGATAGATAACAGAATTCCCTGAGGATGGCGGAAGCATGTTTCTCTGAAACGTCGGAGAGCTGATTTCCATAACAAAAAGCGTTGGGTGGAGTAATAACTATAGGCTACGCAGTGGACCATCGCTATAACGGTAAATCGATTAGGCCTATATCGCATTCACGCTTACAATGACACAAATAACGATGTGTTTTATTTATGTTTATGGTATTAATTACACCGTTCTGTATGGATTTCTTTTTGTATTGAAATAAATGAATCACCGAATCACCATTTCACACGGTTTGCAAAAATGAAATCCGTTTTCGCGTACCACGTCAGAATTTGTTCACAGTTAAAAATTTGTGTTTTGAATATTTTTCGTAATATTTTTCGTAATATGGCTATTACCATAACTGATATAGCCTACTATATCACACAATATATTTTTTAATGGGCCACGTAAAATGATTCATCATTCATCTTTAAAAAAACATTTTGCCTTGTAACCAAAATAAATTAATATAGAGGGATACTAAATAAATGTTTGGAGCAGGTTTTTTACAGTAGGATATACCTTAATAATCCTTATTTCATTTCCACTTCATTTTGCATACAATAGGAACCACGAGCAGATCAGATAGTCCCACAGTATAATTTTTCTACCTGAACCTGCTCAGAAAGATGCGCAATAATCTAGACTAGTTCACAATCTAAAATATTATCATTTGAAGGGGTGATGTTTCATTCGCACGCCAGAATTTAAGGGAGTCACATCGCGCTGACTAAGGTACATGGCTACGGCTGTCATGACTGGCGGGTGGAGGAGATGGCTTGTCTCTTTAAATTCAACTCCCACCTCTGAATGCGCTTTTTCTCACACGCATATCCCCAGTGTCAGGAAGAAAATTTGTAATGTATAGGCTTACTGTACGGTTTTGTTTACTTTTGTCTCAATTCTTAGATCCAATGGTGTTTAGGACAAGAAACCTGGAGAATATGTTAGGTGATACGGTGTTTAATTCGAGTTTATAATGTACACAGGTATGTAATATACACTCGAAATAGTGCAATGTCCATGAAAAGATAATAATATAAATACGCCAACAATACTATTGCTATTTCTGATTATGTTTACTCTTGTTATAATCTTCTTCTTTAACGACATTGGATTTTACCTTCTTGTCTGTTCCGTCTCCAAATCTAAAATTGTTCTTTCCAAAAATTTTCGGTCTACCAACGTCTCTTTGGCCATATGGTCCAAAGGTATTCGTCTATCTAGTTAATTCTATAGTCGTTTATTGTTTGCAAAATACAGGGCATATTTACTTCATTCCTAACATCTTCATTCTTTCGATGATCAACCACTAATTTGCTGTCATTCACGTTACGTTTGTAATATGGAATTTTTACAAATCACGGTATTGTGATTGCAATTGCAATAACAATTTACAGGATCAATGCTTGTTTGCAACAACCAAACATAATTTTAGGTACATGTCAGTGAAAATGTTTAATTCTCTTCCGGTTGCTACTAGAAATTTAACTTTTAAACACTTTAAAGGCTTAGTACTGATGAAACTAAAACAAATCTGCTTATACAAAAATGATGAATTTTTTGAGGTAGCCAAAAACTTTAAATAATCTCTCAGTACCTACTATTTGACCTACACATTGCACTTTTTATTTATTTATTTATTGTTTTGTAGTGTTGTATTGATCCTGTATTTCTTTGTATTTCTTTGTATCTCTTTGTATTTCTCTGTATGTATTTCTAAAATTATTCTTGTACCCTTGTACTATAATAGTTTGTTATATTGTATCCTATACCGCATAACTGCGGTCAAAATGGATTAAATAAATATGAAATATATGCACAGTATGTGTGTAGCCTATCTTTCATTTCTCTTCATTTCTCTGTTGAACGCCTCTAAAAAGATATAATTAACTCTTTTAACAGGTAAATATGGGGTACACCATGGCACGGTTGGGCCATGCTCTACTCCTGATTAGGGCGTTGGAATTTTTCAATTGGCCTAATCCTTTTAATGGCACTATGGTCCTGGGGGTCGATATATCTCCAACTCAAATGCGAACTAGGAGCAATCCTGGGGGTAAAGAGGGCCGGTGCGTATGACTGACAACCTTACCACCTTCACTTGTAGAATGTATAAAATGTCTAGGAGCCTCACTCAACCTCTTGGAGCCCTAAAGACCTTGACAGCCTATATAGGGAACACTTTACTTTACTTTACTTTACTTTACTTTACTTTACTATTCTTTAAACTAGTCCGAGTTCGATTCACAGCGCCAAACTGAACCTCTCTTCTATTAACTGATTTATCCTTCAGGGGCTACCATAATGAAAGACATTACGTCATATTGTGAGGTACACTAAATTCAGTAATTTTGTGGCTGATTTCCACTGATATTGTACAGAAACAATTAAAATTCTTGCCATTCTTTACTTTACTTTTAATAGATAAATAATCAGCAAAACTCACAGAATTATAACTTACTGTAACTTATACAATGAAAAGATAAGCCACGAATAGGCTACTACAACCCCATTGAAGTTAAATCCCATTATTACAATTCAAAGAATGGAATTCATTGTTTTACAGCAATACACAAAACCACCATAATCATAATTTAGATAAGTCCTTATCTTGAATTTGAATTCAGGTTTATCTAATGGAACAGGGGTTAAGAACGTGGTGCGTTAGTGTATGTAAATAATTATTTAATCATAAAGTCGGAGATAGATAAGGGACAAATATGAGGGCAATTATTGATTAATATTACCACTTCAAAGTATACATAATCCTTGATCTTTACAATAATTATTATATTTAGCCTTGGCCTAAGCTTCTAAAGTTCACCGATTAGAAAATGTTCCGAGAATTGGAAATTTTTAAAACGAATTGTGCTTTGAGTAAGCTTTAGTTTCTTCATAATGTTTAATCCAAGGAAATTTAATTTGTGTACAAGAAATATGCATAATAAAACAAAAGCGTTCTAAAGTGCGTAGCATGCCCAGGTTGAGTTGATATAATGGAGGGTTTTTCAGTGCTTAGTTCTGCGCAAGCAGACTTCTAGAGTAGTCTACTATAGCCCTATTTTCTATATTGTGTGGATTTATAGTAATTATAGAATAACTTGTACTGGCCCAGTAGACTACTGTCATTTTTTCATTGCGTCTACTGCTATTCTTATAAAAACAAAATTGACAAAAACGCATCAAGTTGTCCTCACAAGGCTGAGTGTCCCCCGTACCCCACCCCACCTCAAAAATATCCGAGTAGGTACCAGGGAACGATGGACGATCTCTAGATCACGCATGCTTCTGTAGGCTACTAGCGAATATGTTTCAGATTTATGATTGCCTAATGTGGGAAATGGTTGGCGGAGGTCATGTGAACATGTTAAATAAAACATTACACTCCCTAGAAATGAAAGAAGTATGCTATGTGTGGATATCCTAAAATTCGTCCTTTTAAACTTTACTCTAGTTGAAGGTTAGAAAAATATTTAGGAAGTGTGCTTAACCCTGAAACTTTGACCTCCGAAAATATGATAAAAATAAATATTTGAGATAGGCCTATGGTATTTCGAGTGAGGTGCTAGCCCTCTTTTCATAAATCGCTAAGACAGTTCCTGAAGTTCCATTAGGGGTATGAAAATACGACAGCACTAATTGGATTTAAAATGCCTAATTTGGGACGTAGGAGAGTCGGCCGCTGTGGTGCGGAAGTAACGTTCCCGCTTCTCGATCCGAAGGTCGCGGGCTCAATTCTGGCCGAGTGGATTTTTAGGACGTATAAAAATGGGCTCGAATGCCTCTGGTAGGGACTGCTTCATAATTAAATTTTCAAGTTTTGAGATTTCAGATCCATTAAATAATCGGCTGTGCGGCAGTCAACTTTTAGAAAATTCTCGTAGTCCTTGTCTTCTGTGATAGATGCCAGGTGATGGAGTACGGTCAAGTCGAAGTTTGTTCTTGGTCGTTTTCTCGAAACAAACGGGTTTTTAAAACACGAAATGAGCTCAAATTAATATAACTTAATATTAAAATTAACACGAACAGAGATGATTTTATTTTAAACACAGGTTGTTCATTTGCTGCTCTCAAGGGTTTAAGATCGTTCCGTGTTCGATAACAATCGATACCTCACCTGTGATATAATGAAAATCTGTACCCGTATCGTAATGGATATCATTATAATACCGTTATGTCACTTATAGCGTATTAGCCTATAGTGTGGTCGAACAACAAATCAGATTAAAACTAGAGATAGATTATAGGATAGCATTTCGTAGGAATAATGATCTTTGTAACTTCGTAAATTATGAGATAAGCTTATCTTATCTGTGAATTCTATGGTCACTATATGCTATGCTAATGTACGAGTACTCACAAATTCGCAACAGAGCAGTGATGAAACTTCTTAGAGCCACATGCGCTATTGTGAGTTATAATTGCATTGTGTTGAGACACGGCGTGTTTTTTCTTTTATTTTAATATGACGGATCGAAGTGAAAAATTAGTGATACCGAAATGTTTGACAATTATATTTAATATGCAAAGTAACAGCATTTGTAGTGGGAATATGAATATTGATAAGTGGTTTGTGTTACTGCATATTCGAAAGAGATATTTATTTTTTCCAACGTTTGGAAACTTTGAATTTTGGTGATCAGTAATGTTTAAAACAAAACTTCCAGATTTTGATAGGAAGAATTTCGATACTCAGATGTGTCTTGATGCTCTACTAGACAGCTCATATTTTAAGTCGAGAATGGTCGTTATAATTTCCATACTACACGGGCACTAAGGGCATGAAAGAGGTGAGTAAACAAAGGCATATTCAAAAAATTCCATTTAGTATTTTTAGTAGCTTGTATTAACATAATAAGCAGCCATTTTAATTTTAATTTTCTTAATTAAGTTCGTTTTTTATAGAATAAAGTAAAACCAAGCAGGTCTATTATTATTTTAATTTATTATTTTATTTGCTTTCTTGATTACAAGATTGCCTAAATGACAAAGCTTACTGTGCTTCTATTAACAAAGAAGTATAACACACCCTACAGTTTGAGAAAAATTCAACTTAAAGTTATAAGTTACCAGATATTACGAATTCAAGAATTGTATCATAATTGAAGTAGATAATGCATAACTTTCAAAAAATCAATTATACAAGTGATGGCGCAATAATGAGGCAGATCCCTTCAGTGCCAGTTTCGAAACTTGTAGAATATGTTAAGGAATTTCATAAATCATGATCATAATAAAAGAAAACGTAGCCATTTTTATACTACGTATCGTGATTCTACTAAGTATGTTTTAGAATGAATTATTGTTTCATTCAAATAATTATATTAATTTAAAGCTAGAAGTTGAAACTACTCTTTCTCAAAATTTAAAGAAAAATTACTTCTTATATCTTCTTCCTATGGTACATAGTTGACGAGCTAATGTTTTAGATAATTGAATGTGTAGGTGTTGTCCGGTCTAGAACCGGCCCAAAGTATACCTAAACAAGTATATTTGTTTTACTCTTAAGTAGATACGAGTAATGCGCTAGAGTGAGACAAACATACTTGTTTACTTCAGGCCGGTTCTATGTAGAGCGGATAGTATTTACCCGTCCCACTGTCTAAAACATTTGCACGCAGGTGGTTAATATTCAGTACTTGTTTTGTTTCTTATGTTATTTTTGTATATATGTGTAAGTAATTTTATTGAAAAATTATATATAATTTAATAAATTATTAATGTTCTGTAGTCTACGTTTCGACCACTTGTGTGGTCTCGTGGTTAGCGTCGCTGGCTACGGTACCTCCTCGGATTTTTCTGAGGAGGGAGGTCTGGAACGGGGTGCACTCAGCTTCGTAATACAAACTGGGGAGCTAAGTGATTGAGAAGTGGGCCGTGGGTGTCGGCATGCTGACCACATGCCCCTACCCTGCCATCTGCCTATGGTAGATGATGCAGTGGTCAGATGGTAGACGTTTTCGCTTCAAGGATATAGGACCACGGAGTTTAGTTTAGTTTTTATCTATGTTTCAGTAAGCTAGGTCGTTGAGCTGGGGAAGTTTAATAAAAGGATCATAAGTTCAATACGCCGTTAAGGTCAGATAAGTGCAATAAATCTCCTGTAGGCTATGTAATATTTTTTTTACAAAATATCAGATTGCACTGAAACTTATTTATTTATTGAATATCCATAAATAAATAAGTTACAGTGCAATCTGATATTTTGTAAAAAAAATA
Organism: Ectobius pallidus; assembly: GCA_964059195.1. Lineage (NCBI taxonomy): Eukaryota > Metazoa > Arthropoda > Insecta > Blattodea > Ectobiidae > Ectobius > Ectobius pallidus. Next base: position 105,841,335 of record CAXKWD010000008.1, read on the forward strand.
TTACATATTTTTTTTTACAAAATATCAGATTGCACTGTAACTTATTTATTTATGGATATTCAATAAATAAATAAGTTACTGTAACTTACATAAACTTTTGTGAACGAAAGCTAAAAAGTGATGTAAAGAAGATTGGTTCTGAAATAATAGGCAAAATAGAATCATTCCTGAAAGATGAACTTTTACAATTATAACTTATAAAAACACACGGATTTTCCTATAAGTTAATTTTCACAAATATACATTACATACTACACCCAATCTAGGCACCATTTCAAATCTCAATTACATAAGGAGACCAAATAATTAAAAATGGCCATGTTTTACAGTTAGGTCTAATAAAAAGTGAAGAGAAACTACATCGAGATTATTGGCGGGTTTCCTAGAAAATATTTCACCACAGCAAAATCTGCACTTAATAAGTAGGCTATTACGGTACGGTCAACTAGCTTTAAACTCAATAGACAGAAAGCTCATGTCATGGCAATTCATAATATTTACTTAAAATGATTCTGATGTGATATGGACAACTGAAGGAAAGACGAATTTGCATGATTGCAGAAAATACATGAAATAAAATGTACAGTTTACTGATATAAAAAATAACTCCTGCCGATGTAGCTATTGTTTACAAAATTAGGATATGAATGTAGGCTAGACTGCAAGAACACGTTTATGTGAACCTTAAAATCTATTTTTTCTACAGGACTTCAAATAGGCTAGCTTCAAAGAGATTTGCAAGAAGTAAGTTATCATTAAAATTACTGTGCCTTTCAAGACTTCTTTAAGTCACTGATCGCAAATTCTCCTTGTAACCATTAATGGCCCTACAGCTAACATAGAATTTTTATTTATTCCCATGTATTTATTTCATTACTCAGGCTCATAGTCTTGGATATGTTTTCAACGGATACATAACGCATAAACAAAATTTCTGCGTTTCTGAGAGGCCACAGGGGAGGAAAAACCCCTACCCAGAAAACTTATCCCAGCGACCAGAATTCGAACCCAAGGACCGCTGCGTGAAAGGAGCGGAGGCTGCTAGGATAATATGTAGCCCACACGTAAACTTAAAAGGCATTACTATAAATGTTTAAAATATTCTAATTTAGCCGTAGGTAAGTTACTATAAAATGTAATTTCTTTAATATTTAAAAACGTTTATCAACTATAAGTGGAGAACTGTATAATCTTACTTTTTTAGTTCAACCTGCATGATTGATTGCTCTATTTTTACTTCCACTGCCCGTACCATAGTAGGCTCTACTATAGATAAAGGAAATATTGTATTCGACCCCGAAATCTGAACTCAGAAAATGAATTTTGAGGAATATAGTCTACCCATGATCAGCATAGCAAAGGGAAATTGGTCACACCCAGATTTTGTAAAAAAAAAAATAATAATAATAAAAGCGGTACATTTTCTTTATTGAATAACTCATTAGCGTCGCGGCCCTGTAAGGCCCGGGCGGCTTGAGTCGCTTAAATCCTAAAAGGGAGAGGTAAAACAACGATAAAGAAAGAAAGAATAACTCAGAAACTCAATAGCTCAAAGATAATCTAACGCAGTTCAAAGAGGTGCGAAATTTAGCAGAGAAACATTATTAATTACCTTGTTGATAAATTCGACGTAATCTAGAGAGAAAGTTTTCGCGGATAGGCATATTTGCATAATTATATCACCATCCGGCGCAGTATTTCGTTGTTCTTCCATGAAGAATGTTTACCTCCGAATACCGGTGAGCTAACATTAAGTTATATTTTTAATTGAATGTCTGCCCGCGATTAGTTCCTAGGCTTGTTTCCATTGCCGAACGGCTTTAAAGGGAAACATGAAGATTACGCAAACTCCTGCACTTTGTTCTCTATGATTGTACCCCTGAGTTATTTAAACCCTGCCGAGATTGTATCATTCTTCACTAACTTCGCTTTCCCATACAAGCTCATTCACAAGATGAACAGTTCATTAACAAGGTAATTACTTACATAATATAATTAAGTTTTGGTACCAATACATCCTGATTAAAATGATATAATAGACCTGTACGTCTGATTGTTTTTTTTTTAATTTTTTTTTTTAGTAAGAACACTTAAAATCTTGTAACGTTTGTGTATATGTATGAAATATATTTTAGAAACCTTGGGATATGATCGTTAGACCTTTTCTAAACTCAGGCAGACCACTGAGAGGAAGCAACTTGAAAAGAGAACTCCATTCCTTCCCATTTTGGATATAGTGGATGGAGAGGTGGCGGGCAGAGAGGACTTACAGCTTAACGTGGAATCGAAATCACCTGGAATGAATCATGTGAGTAGTCTATCAGAAGGATGAAGGGGGGGGGGGAAGTGATCTCGTGAACTGAATGGTAGTTAGTTGTCGATTTGTTTGTGTTGAATTAGGTCCCATTTTGTTCTACAAACAGTCGCGGTAGTGTGTGCAAAAGTTCATTTAAATATAAACAGGCTTTTAACTACAGTACTTGAAAAAATGCAATATAAACTCATTTTGGTATAATCCCACTTTAAGGTACCCTAGCTCGTGATGTGAGGATTTTCAGGCACGATTTTTTTTAAAGCTTAGCAGAGTGACCAACTATGATTCTTCTACATCGCTTGCCATACTATCTCCCGGCGTTCAGTGACAGGTTCTGTTAGGTTATGAACAGTGATATTAGTTTAGTAGGTCTTACTGAATTCTGCCGTTTCATAAACGTCTCCTTTATGTCTCCGAGATTTGTTCTGTTTGTAAACCTGTTTACCCAGAATTCTACGTGCTCTGGCGGTATGACGTCACACCTCAAAAGTCCAATCACGAGTTTCTTCATCTTAAGAAGATGGAAATATGACGGAAATTTCGCCACTTTTCGGTAGATCGTGAAAGTGTAACATTTTGGGTGGGTGAGATGGACCAAATCCACAGAACGATCTATAACAAGATATGTGTGATATTAGGTGTTTTATAAAGAGAATCTACAATAGGATTTTATCTTAATTTCATTGCTTTTCTATTTCTTTCAAGCATTCAAAAAAATTATCTTTTCCACAAGGCGTGTGTTGATTTATGTTTTTAAAAATTAGAAGCAAGGAGCCTACTTTCCTGCTCTGGGACAGCCGTGGGGGGAGGCCCACAACCCGACCGAGGGACACTAGCCCGGATGATACCGCGTAGGGTGGCCGGGTCCTTTCGCGCGATGGGAATGCGAATACACCCAATCCTGACCCAGGAAGGAAATTTTACATCGCTGTAAAATCTTCAACCCGGCCGGGAATCGAACCCGGGCCGCCCAGGTGGTTGGCAGTCACGCTATCAACTCACCCACGGCAACATGCAACGATTGGGCCTATTAGTTACAGATATCCAGACAAGACAGCTTATAAAGTGTGAAATATGAAATATGTTCATATAGGCCGCCCCCATCGCTGAGTGGTTAGACCGCTCGCCTTCCCCCGCTGGGATCTGGGATCGTATCTCGGTGGATCTATGTGGAATTTGTGGTGGACAAAATGGGATCGGGGCAGGTTTCCTCGGGATGCTCCTGTTTCCCCTGCCACATATCATTCAACCAGAGCTCCATTCATCATACTATTACCATTGGTTACAATAAAGGAATTTATTAAATATGTTCATATATTGAGATAAAAAAAACTCAGGGTACCCGATGTAAAGTTCGAAGATATTTAAAGCAATCAAAATTTCGTGCAAATAAATAAGAAATAAAGCAAAATTAGGTAAAAATTTTCATTAAAAATGATGCCATAATTTCGTAACAAAAGACATTTGTATTTAATAATAAGTAGGGTTACGATTGTCCGCATGTAAGCACTATTAATTAACTAATTGCTGACACAGGAGAATTAACATTTGTTTTTTTAGAATTTTATTAAGTGCCAGAATAAGATTGTGTGGTGGGCGGGAAAATCTTTAGTCTTTTCAAAATGTAAAAGATGTTTGAGCGATGGCATGGAAACTGCATTGACGACACGAATTGAGGAACGATTTCTAATGATCATGAGTCAACAATGGCCTTATTTTGGATGTAACTTACGGTGATTGAACAACGAAACAACGATTTTATTAATAGCAATAAATTATTATAAAATGAGTAACAATATGTAATAAATACAAAATGTTACATGGTATTTATAGGCCCTCTATTAAAAACTGAATGAACTGTAAAATCCGGCTTTGAATAGATAACCTGCATAATAATAACCTTTGATAACCTTTGAATAATAATGATGATCATGATGTTCATGCTAATGATGATGCTAATAATAATACTAATAATAATAATAATAATAATAATAATAATAATAATAATTTTACTTTCATTATAATTAATTAAAAAGTTAATATAGCTCACGAAACTAATCCTGATAATACTTTTCATTGTTGGTTGTGAACTTGCATGGATTGCCAAAAGGGAATTTATTAAATTCATTCATATACATTGTTGGTTCATTGGTCAGTTTGTGGTACAACAAAGATAATGTTTTTATAGTAAGACTAATGTTCACCATTTCTATGTAAATTATAATTAGCCTACCGGTAGATTACTTTTAAGTAGGCTTACTGTCTTTTTAAAGTAAACTTTTAAATTAAAAAAAATTAAAAAATGAAATTCAAAAATTAATTTCACTTTAAAAGAAATTCACAGAATTATAGGTAAAAAATATAGTCCATGAAGTTCGTTTTTATTCTTCTATTGCTTCTTAAATAAATAAATAAATACAATTTTATTGCCATTCGGCCTCTACAGCAATAGGCAACGTCAAGGAATAAATTAGAGCAAACAGCTTAAAAAACTAAGACATTGAGTTAAATGGAAATCAGATAGACAAGAATAACATACAATTAAAACACAATATAAAATGTTACATACATAAAAGGACTATAAGGACTATAAGGACTATATAAGACTTATAAGATCGCTTGGAAGAAAAAAGCGGAAATTTAAATGAAGCTTATTCATATACATTAATGTGGTTGTTGGTCGGTTTTTGGTCCACAACAAGGAAAGAAGGTGGGTACGATATCCAGTCCGTGAGATGATGTCGTGATGGTGGTGGCAGAAATGGCGCGGAGTGGGTTGAACCCAGGGTAGCGAGGGGAAAGCAGAAGAATAAGTGGGGATAGAAGCGTGCTCCTGATGAGAGTAGGGGAGGTAAGAGTAAGAGAAAGATAGTAGATGTTGGAAAATTGTATTGGCGTAGGTTAGGGGCTCCAGTCACTCACAACTACTGCAGTACCATACCAAGAACGAGTCGCAAAGTGACACCGACGACTCCGCTCAACGATTGTGCGTATTGGGGTGTCACGCTAGACATACGCAATGGCAGCCGCACGCAGATAGTCCTGTGACATCTCGTGTACTGTATGTGTGATTGTGAAATGTGTATTTGTAGAGTGGCGGGATCATTATATACATTGTTGTTCGTTTAAATAAAATAAATCGTGTAAACAAACTGGTGAATATGACGACGGCGGCTGTCCACATGGCGAGCAATAAATAAGGTAGAGTGAAACATATTTATTATTAGTATTAACATTTATTATATTACAATATGGCAAACTGTATACCATGTATATTGGTTATATTAATTATTATTGCCTTGTTTTTTATTCGTATGCACACAACAATTGACGATTTTCTGAAATGTCACAACGTTGTACAGAACAGCAAATTCAAAATTCTCTTTACATTATAATCTAATTATGTTGGTTACATGGGTCTCAGTCTACCGTATTTTTTTTTACGCAAAAAGTCTACCGTATAAAACCGTGAATTTCTCTGATATTTATTTATTTATTTGTCCATTTATTAAACATTTAATTGGTAATTTTTAGCCATGCCCATTTAACAAACAAAACAAAAATACTTTGGCAAAGGTTTTAAGTTAGCATTGAAAATTATTTTAAATGTAATCAACTTCAATAATGTAAGTTGTTTTAACAAAGAAGAATACCTAAAAAAAATACTTACTTTTCATTGACTACTCTTTTAAAATATTATGTTGGTCTCATGTTCTTTTTTTAATCATTTATTGAGGGTGCTTATCTGTGGATTTTTTAATTTTCCTAGTGACAAAGACAGCGTTTTCTCCAAATCTAAATTGCCATATTGGGCACCCTGTTGTGTTCTTAACTGTGCTGGACTTCCAAGGCACAGATGCCGCCCTCATGCTTTAGGCCTATTACTTTTTAAGCAGCCCATTATTTCTTTCTTATTCCTACGAATGATCTAAATAAAATTACTTTGTTGATGCGGACGCAAGCAAAGGTAAGTAGTCTTATGTAGGCATAGACCTATGTAATCGCGATTTAAATTGTTCTCTTCATGTTTATTATCATTCTAATCTCAATTACATCCATAAAATCAATGGATAGAGAAAACTCATACTAGTAAAAAATATAAATGTAAGTAGGCCTAGAATGTGTATGTAGACTTTTGTTATTCAAGTTTAAAAATCCCGTGTCAGCAATTAATTATGCTTCTTGTAGAGAAGCCACTTTCAGATTGGACGACCGCGGGATTTGAACCCGCGATATCCGAACGTGAATCCGGGAATTTATTGCTTCGATTAGTGCTTCAAATAATATTACGATCTGCTAATTCTTAGTGACAGATTAAAGCGTAATAAGCAAAGCAAAAAAAAAAAAAATCCCCTCCTCTCAAGATAGGCCTATCAGTCATGACCTCCCTTAATGTAGTGTTCATTGATGTTCTGACGTCACCGAATGTGACACATCCAGTTTACAGGATATGGACAACTAGCCTCTAGCTTGGCAGGCTCTGAACGTTTACAAAGTAATTTTCCTCAGGAAACAATATTGTATAGTTGAGGGTTAATATATTGATGCAATAAAACAGAAAATCTTGTGAGGAAAAATGGAGCATGTACGCCTAAACCTTTAACTGACTCGAAGTGTGTATCTGAGGGCGTCTTTCTCTCTAATCCTTTAATGCTAAAAGTTTGCCTGGTGATTACACCATTAATATAAATTTTAAAAATAAAATACCTTTACCATTAGCGGTATACCCTAGGTGTTTAGCCTACTTACATTTTAGTAATGAGGGATGCAGTCTTTTGCAGTCATAGATCATATAATCTATATATATTTTAAACGAGTTTTGCTTTATTTTATTCAAAACAATCGTGTTAACGGATATTAATATTATCATTCACATTATGTTAATGCAATAGCATAATATCTTTTTTCAGACTCCTTTTTTTTAAGAGTTGTGAATTTTCCGAAATGTATTTTCTTTTAAAAATAATGAAAAATCGTCTTGTGCTTTGGTATTAATAATGAATTCTCTAAAAGTGCGTTAATTTACATAAAAACTCTTCAATTTGTGACAATACATATTGCTTTTTGTATTAGAATACGTTATCTCTAAAACTGCGTTATTTTACATAAAAACTGTTCAATTTATGAGGAAAAAGGTTTAAAAAGGACAATTACTCAAGAAGGGACAGGTGTAAATTTTGAAGTTCCATTTGGATCGACACATTCATGATTCGAAAATTATTGGTAAAATGTTTGTATACTGTTCACTGATTTGAAAAGGAAACGCCACTTAATAAAATGTAAAAATAAAACATCTTATTTTTTACCATCAATTAATTTTGCAAATAGTATAAAGTCTAACAAGTTAGAAAGAAACCTGCGCGGAACGTAAATGCGTAGCTCTTATTAAACAATACAAAGTCAATGGCAGATATAAAATATTGAAAAGCTGTATATTTCTGAGTTCGAAACTCCAGAGAAATAAGCCTAATCAAGCATTAAGGAAATATTTTCAATCGTAGCAGTAAATAATAATCTGTATGGAATTTAATTTGAGCCAATAATCGAATGATTGACTTTTATGTTTTATTTATCACTAAACGCAAGACATGTTTTGGATCATTTATTGTTTGGAAGAGTGGGCCTACCTATTGCTACGGAATAACCTGTGAATAGTTTCACTCCACAGTTTTTAACTAGATGAATTTCCCTAATCAAAATTTAAAAGTTACGTTAGCCGGAACAGGCTAAAGGGCCTAAACCGTGTAGGAGAAGAAGAAGAAAATTTAAAAGTTACGTTAGGATAGGCTACGTGTCATCACAGCTTGTGGAAATAAATAAATACTTTGCACTCTTAGCCTACTAATAGGCGCCGACTTAGGGGGTGATTTTCATTTTGAGCACCCCAAAGTAATCTATATAGGCCTACATAGTTCGCAAAAAGACAATCCTTCCGTGCCACAACATGTTAAGATTTTATTAATCCTCAGAAAAAGTGGTATTGTTGTTAATAATGGAATATTATTGTTGATTTAACCGACTATGGACAGAGTGTTTATGTTTGTCAGTTGGTAATGTTTCTTGTAATGAAGGACTTTCTACATAATTATTGTATTAAACTTCAAGTGATTTTCATTTTCTGAGAGAGCACGCCCAATAAATTTTACAAGTCACTATGCTCTTACTTATTCAGTATAGTCCCATGAACACTGTTAAATAACTTTGTGTAATGTGAGATTTTAAATGAATTTTATATTGTAGCCTGTTAATAGGTCCACGTTAACAATTACATTATAAGTTACAATAAGAACTTCTGTAAATAATTATCCCGATAATTAAAACACTAATCTTCAGGCAATACCGATCGCCGATATAACATTTATTTTAACTGACCTCTAGATCTATTTCCAAGGACTGGGCAAAACATCAGAAATCTTAGGGAGAAGGGAACAAAGCTTTAACGGATCCAACAGGTCTGCGAAAAGCATGAAATATTACGCAATGCGAAATGGAAGAAAACTTAAGCGAATTCACATATTTCTGTTAGTAACACTGTTATCATTAAGTATATTTTCACTGTATTCTCTCTATCAGTCAGTTCTGCTGTTATATAGGCCTACACTGTTTTTAACATCACATTACCTTTCACACATATAGCCTACTTCAAACGCTGCAAATGACTTATAGAACTGATATTAATAATGTGAAACGTATTTACTGAGCTTCCATTCCATATAGACAAACAGTATTCACGCAAGAACTCGTTAAGGTCTAATATACATGAAAGAAGCTGACTGACAATTGGCAGCTGCTTAGATCAGTTCCAGAAAAAAAGATTATCCTATTTATTACAATTATTGCACCGAATTAATTACATAACTTATGAACACTATGCATAAAAAATGTTTTATTTAGATACAGCAAAATATTAGGTCTACAGAACAACAAATTGAACATGTTTAAATATTAAATGCTTTCATTTCGTGATGTTTGAAAAGCGATTTTTATTTTTAATTATCTTGTCTAAAAGAATATTTTCATTTTCTTTCTCTTTATTTATTAATTTATTTTGTTAATTTTTTGTTAATAGTCCTGTACAATCCCCAATATTTTAAACAAATTCAATCGAGTGCCATAAATGATCATTTGTGAAAAGTGTAAGCCTATCTTTTGGTTAGCAGTAGTACCGTTATGTTGTAAGTTTCCACTCTAAGACTCCAGGGTGCTATCAGCATTGAGTTTATTTACTAATTTTATTCAGCAGACTAGTAGTACGGCTTAAACAAATAAAATTATATCTTGAAAGGTTGAGTGCTGATGCTTGCACGGAAAATGGGCTTAGGCTACTATATTTCGTGAAGAAGTCTTCAGGTAGCAGAATTTCTTGTAATAGTTATTATCATTTGTTTCGTAGTTATTCCACAGCAATACACGAAATACGTTATAGTACAATCCACTCAAGAAAATGTTGCAATTAGGTTTATGTAGGATACGTGATGTTCTAATATTTGGCATAGCCTATCATTTAAAGATCAACATAGACTCCGGTATAGCTTAAACATAGGCTACATTAGGCTACATTTCTCTCGCTTGTTTTAAGCTACATTATAGGCCTACTGATCGTACATCTTAGACTGTTATGCCTATCGCTGGACATTCTCAATAAACTTATAAGTAAAAATTGTTAATTCAATAACCTATTTTAGTATAACTTAATATCGGTTGGTAGACACTATTAATAATATTTGGCCATGGAATGATAAATACCGGTACCGTAATGACAGTAATTTTGTAGTTGGCACAGTAATAAATTTTTATGATGCCGAACTAGATCGCAGAAAATACATGCCTATTATATTTGGATTTCAATCAGAAGGTGACATCGAGTCATCCAAGTGGCCGGAGTCTCAGGCCCGGTCAAATAACAGCCTATGTCTATGTACCACCGAAGAAACTTTTGATATGGTTATTAGTAGGGGGCGGATTTCTATGACCTAAAAAATAGGATATATGCATGCATTTATGACCTAAAAAAACATTAAGATATGACCACTAAAATTTAAAATATGACTTACACATTGTGTATATTTTTAAAGGTTCATTACAATACATTTTATAAAAATGTAGTGTTAATTATTTAAAATATATGTAAATTCTCAAAAAGTATCATTATAATGCAAAATTTACAAAATATGATATGAAACTTCAAAATTTCTTTAATATGCACACAAATATGCCAAAAAATATGTACCCTATTGAATTTGAACCTAATCTGTTGCCCGGTACCGGGGTAAAACCCAATTTAGTGTCTATTTTAAAGGCGCAATAACTCAAATACGCTTTATCGGATTTTTATGAAACTTCGTATACGCATTTATAATGTCCATGGGAAGACGTCTATTGATATTCGACCAAATCGGTTCGCCAGTACCGGAATAATGCTCAATTTAGTGCCTTTTATGTTAATATGTAAGAAGTCGCGATAACTCAGATATGCTTTACTGGATATTCCTGAAACTTTGTATACCCATTTATAATGTACATGGGAAGTCATCCACTGATATTGGACCAAATCGGTAGACCGGTACCGGAGTAAAACCCAATTTAGTGTCTATTTTAAAGACGCGGTAACTCAAATACGCTTCAACGGATTTTTATGAAACTTGGTATACACATTTATAAAGTCCATGGGAAGAAGTATATTGATATTGGACAAAATCGGTTGATCTGTTTCGGAGTAATGCTCAATTTAGTGTCTATTTTATGGTAATATATGTTTTCGGAAGAATTTATTTAAAAAAAAAAAGCAAATCAGTTATCTTGACAACATAGTCAATTGTTTTACTGTGATCTTATGAGGCTTTGAAAATTAAAATACAGTTAGCTATGACCAAAAACACTATTGTTTTACATGCGCTTATCCAACTAGACCGTTAAACTGACCCAGGTGGCCTCACGTTCTGGAGTTCCATGGTTCAAATCCCGAAACCGGCTAATTTGACTTTTTTTTGTATTGTTATATGAGTGTGCGATTGTCAAGATATCACAAATCTGTACAGTTCAGCTGATGCTGGAAGATTTTAATCTGATTAAAAAAAACTAGACCTTTGTTCTTCCGTAAGCCCTGAATAATGAATAAATCTGGAGCTTAACTTGGAAATCAATTTAAAAAAACATTTTCTGCATATCATAATTGCAGTCATAACTGATTAAACATAAACATACTGGCACTTTTTTACATCAGTTTACCTGATTTTATTCATTAATGAATTATCTTCAAACACGCTTAGCAATTCTCTTTTTCTGGTGTCCTTAACTCCTCATACACTGACAATGAAAACAAATGGAGAATTATTGGTAGAATGGTGCCGAAAACGAAAGGGATAAATACTAATAACTAGGGGACGGATTTCTATGACATGTCATATTTTTCCCCTTTGCATTATTTCAGGTTTCCAACTAACTTAATTTAAACCCGATTCCAAGCATCCTGGTGAAAATGGAACTGCTTTTTTTGTGCATATAACTGCATATTTAGGAAATTTTCAACTATTGTAGCATATTTAGTACGAATATACAGTACATATTTAGGTCATATTTTTTGGCATATTTGTGTGCATATTAAAGAAATTTTGAAGTTTCATATCATATTTTGTAAATTTTGCATTATAATGATACTTTTTGAGAATTGTTTTACTGGTTATTAATAATGAGTGTTTAATGTCAGGCAGTAACCCATATAGTTCGTCTAGTTATAGGCCTATCGCATTCGTTAAAAATTAGAAGTAGCAAATCATATACGAAGGCTACGCCGTGATAATATATGAAGGAACCAGTGAGGTTATTTGAAGGAGTTGGGGGAAGATAGTGCTAGCTCTCTTTCTGTAAAAGTTGAGATTGTTGCAATTTATATATATTGTTTTTTTTTTGTTTCTGAGCATAGACTAATTCTATCACTAAGTCTTGTTAGTATCATAATATGCACCAAAAAAGATGAAAAGATTTGGATTTTTGAGCTAACTTAAAAAATGTGATATCTCAAAATAGGATTGTGTGGGTTAGCACTATCTTCCCCGACCCACTCATTTAGCCTAAATATTTTCTGTTGGATTAATCCTTCTGCTAGCATTTTGAAGACATTATTCTGTAACAGAAATGAGTTCTGTGAAACAAATTCAAGATTCAAGTTATGTAAAGAGTGTATGATTTATTAAGCTGTGTTGGCCAGTAGAATCATTTAGATTTTCCCTATATGGTTAAATTATATATTACAAGGAAATATAGTTTAAGTATTTAAATTTTTTACAGACTTTTCATTCAATACCCTAATTAAAACAATAATTATAATAAATTGGAATTATGGTTCCATGTATTTCGTATTCCATATTCGTTTTATTTATTCCACAGACAATTTCTGATATTGACCTCATACCAGTTAGAATGGAATAGTTGAGAATGAACGGATACAAATGCATAAGGCACACTTCAATGCACGTTTAATCAGTTGTGAAACTTACTTGTTACATAGCATGGAGGGCATGGAGAGGGCATGGAGAGGGCATGGAGCGAAAAATGTTAAACATAACCGTTTTCCCCTGAACTGCAGATTTTCTAACACTCCCTGAATAAGAAAGGGCAGAAAGGGTGACGAAAGCCTCCTATCGTCATAGGCATATGGCAATTTTGGATTTAGTGTCGTTATGTATGTACTTTTGATACTTTAAGGCTCATTTTTAAAAATACTACCTTTTCCTGCTCAGATTTTATATAAGTTATATATATATATATATATGGAGAGAGAGAGAGAGAGAGAGAGAGAGAGAGAGAGATAAATTTATCCGTATGGTTCAGTTAGGCCTAACTAAAAAAGTAATTTGAATTTTTTTTTTTAATAAGTTAACTGTAACGCTTTAAACTGCTTCATAGTTTCTTTACTTAGACTTAGCCTACATAAACAAAGATATGAATAGGTCTTTTTTAATAGGATTCAGTTAATTTTCCAAAAAATCTAAAATATGAATACAGTCCAGAAAATCTACTTTCCTTACTTCTCTTCTTTGTTAAGACACTTTAATTATCTTCAGATCGTGTCAGTGCATATGTGTTCAAAGTTGCAAGAAAATAGGACAGTAATTGTTATGCAAGAAGGTAATCTCAGCAGGAAAAGGTAGTGTTTTTAAAATGAGCCTTAAAGTATCAAAAGTAAGTTATATACATAACGACATTAAATTCAAAATTGCCATATGCCTATGACGATAGGAGGCTTTTTTTAACCCTTTGATATTTTCTCCATTAAAGTATTTAAAGGAATACAATCTATAGTTTATCATTTTTGCCATGTAAGTATTGAGAGGGAATACAATCTATCAGACCTTTTCCCTTTTGGAGCGAATCTTATTTTGCAATTGAAATGTGCCTCAAGATAGGATATTAGGGCCAACCGGTAAATATTTAGTTCAATTTGATTTTTTCTTTCTGTACTGTAGTAGGGTTTCATTGCCTGCTATAATGGCGATATCCATTTTCAATTTTTCTAGAGTAAAGTACCCTCTTAAGTCTTTTACAGAAAAACGGATATAGCCATTTTATTAGTCATAGAAGTACTGAGTTTTTAAATATTTTTATTGAAATCCATTTAAAAAGCTTAAATGTAAAGTCCCCTTAATATTTCAGTTGTTCTTAATTTAAAAATTGAAGTAAATACAAGTACCGTTTACCCACTGTACTTGTCCACAAACAGACGCACAGACAGACAGACAGATATACAGACAGACAGACAGACGTCATTCCAGAAAATTTTTTTTCGGTTTCTAGGCATCGTGAAATATGTTTTCCCGGTGTTATCTCGATGTTTTTGTCACGATCACAATACTTTCTCTATACTACGTATAGGCCTATGCGAGAAAGAAAACAGAAAGAAAGAAAAAAGTACACTTTGAATAAGATTTATATAAAAGTCAAGTAACATAAGATTATTACATAGGCTATTTATTTAGAATTTATATTATGTTAAATGCAGGACTAAAGTGTTTGTTATTACAGTAGACCTACAAAGTTTCAGAATTATCATCAAAATTACATTTATGTGAAGAGATTATTTGCTCCAAAAGGATCTCTTCTTTCAGTATTTTTAAAAGTCAGTACTATACATGAGATAGCCTATCAGAGGGGTATTGATCACAATTCCTGGTTTCAGTCTTGGTGTTTAAACGGTCCTCAAAGAACTCATCAGTGAAAAAACTCTCATCACAGCTGTAATTGTTTCTTATCATAACAAACTCAATTTCTGCAAATTTTTCCTTTGGCTTACTAACAGAAGTGCAGCCCATTTACCTCAAATAAATTTAAATACAGCTGCAAGACAGTAGGCCTAATTACGTTCATCACTTCTAGACTACATTTTTCGTGAATACTATGAACTTCAGAAAAAAGGTACAAGTCTATAGTAAGGAATAGTAAACATGGCGTTAAAGTTTTGTCGAGACAACAGGAGCAGCGTCTAAAAATTTGACAGTTCCGTTAAAAAGGGAATATCTAGTCAGTCTAACGTAATTAGCTTATCTTGGTATTTCTTTTGCACGAAAACTGCCAAAGATACCGAAAAACAGGAGAGGGAAAATGTATTCCTTATTCTTTCCTCTGATTTGAAAAAATTAGTATACGCTTAAAAATCAGAGTTTTTTTTCTGAGAAAAGTACTCACTTGATACAAAAAATTGTATTTTAATTTGTTTCTACAGAAAGAGTAAACTGTTATAATCTGGTCTGTTATACCCCTTCCACTCTCTATATTCCCGCAGCGGATATAATTCTAAGTTATTTTCCTACCAGTAGCATTCTAACCCTTTCTCGTGCCCAGACGACAATAACAGTGTTAATACCCACTTTCACGAATTAGTCATTATCTAAAACTTCCAACTCCAGCCTTTGGCCAGAATAGATAAATATGTTTGGTCATGTCTGGAATTTAATGGACCGGAAGGTATGCCCATAAAGTGAAACTTAATGATAAGTGCAAGTGACTTCTCAGTATAGGCTTAGGCTAAATAGTTAATCCTGTTAATGTCATATTTGTGGAATATGATAAGCCTCGTAGAAGTAACAATAAGCATCAGCGTCCTCTTTCGCAATGAGTCTATGACTAAAAGCTATTTAATCCCCGAAGTTAATTTATTACTAACATAGGAAAAATTCATAGTATGATGAAATTTCACGGCCTGAGCTTAAGGTAGGAAGTGATTCATTAAAGGTCAGTGAGATTGTGTAAATAATAGGCTACTAGTTACATACCGATATTGTGATAAAAGGGGATAATAGCACTAGCTCTAAATAGCAGAAGAATTGGTCACCGTCTAAACTAGCTCTAAATAGCAGAAGAATTGGTCACCGTCTAATTTAGCTGTAATAACGTAATATTCTTAACACATATTTGTGAAACAAATATTGCTTCTCTTAGTGAATAGTATGGGGATTTATTTCTCTCATGCGTACTATTATTAGGCCAATTAACGTACCGTACTTTTGGAAGTAAAAGCTATTAGGCCAACCATAATACGACCACGGTCTTTCAGTTATTAATAGACCCTGATTAGGTACTGCAGATGGTAGTAGGTACATAGAAGTTAAGTGTGGGATTATGCCAACCTCACGAAGCAGATGACACAAGACTGTGGGTAATATGCCTATGTCATCTGCCACAATATAGGCAACGTGATAATCCCTGATGACGCCTCATATTAGTTCCGAAACATTTAAAGCTTTGTTAAATAACCAAGAAGTAAAATAATAATAATAATAATAATAATAATAATCTGGAACACAAAACTTCCCCTAGCCTTAATATATTCACATAATATAGGCTACCATAGATAATAACATATAATGCATATTACGTAATTCCTGTAGAAAGAAAATCAAGAAAAATGAATCTTCTTATAGAGTGGTCACATCCACGAAGGATGCACAATACAAACAAAATACGACCACACTAACGTAACTTTCTTTACCCTAAATGTGGGCAATACACATTTCTCACTTTACCTTCTACTCAAGAATAAGAGGCCATATTGCAAGGAATGCGTATTCAGTTTCAGCCTGATCAAAGATTTATTGTTCACCAGTAAAGACCTGGTTTCTATGAACAGTACCTAGCTTATAACTATCTTTCAGAGAATTTTTGCGAAAAAAGTATAAAAAGTTTTAGGTAGGCCTATAGCTCCTTTTGTAGGCCTACAACATTTAAATAAAAACGTTGGAACCATTTTAGAGAAAATAGCGAAAAATGAATTTTTCTTCATATAAAGTGGCATTAGAAGTAAGAGGAGAAAGTCGATGCCAACGTTCATGTAACATCCCCAGAAAGTACCTAACCCAAATATAAAATTCTGTTCTTATACGATTTTTCATTCTCGTAATGTTCACAGAAACTCAGACATGTTGCCGGAAGTAATTTTTTTGTATTCAAGTGCCTAAAAACGTATATTTTATGTTAAACTCGACATCGAATTTCGGAGTCTAACACAATACTTCCTTTACCTAACTTATAGCAGGCCTACTCTTGGTAGGGTAGAGGAAGTAAAAATTAGGTTTATGACGATCTTGAAATGAACGGCTTACAGCATCCCTTATCCAGTTAAATAATCTATGTGTATAGGGGTACCGTGCTTTCAGTTCGGAATATTTTATAGCCTAATTCGTAACATCTTAAACATTTTCCCTTAAGTCACATCCATTGCGTTGCTACATTGATAGTAATGTTTAATTTAATATATCATCATTTGTATGTGTGGTGCAGGGATAGCCTGCCCGCCTATGGTACCGAAGGTCCCGGGTTCAAGTCCGGCTGTGGTCGCTGGATTTTCAGAACGTTTAATCCTGGGCATAGTGTTCTCCGGGAGGGACCATAAACTGCACAGTAGTTTTACGTCAAAGTAAAGAATTCCAAGACTGAATTAAGACCTGGAGCGAATACATATTTCAAAATACAGACAAAATCTAGTAGAAGGATAGGTGGGGAAATTCGCAGTCTTAAGTTTTAGCGGGCCTGAGAGGGAAGCTTATTGAATTTTAACCATTTAACGATTGCATTCAGTAAAAATAGAACAGAAATAAACTTTTCTGATTCATAGCAAATTTCCCCCAAAACTGCCACAAAATTTTGTCAAATAGGCTTACATTGAGCCATTGCTCGGAGTACCTTACATTTTGCTGTTTATTTTAAGTGCTGAAGATTATGAAGTCTAAGGATGCAAGGAACTTTTGATAATGCCAAATATTGTTAAAATGGATCAGTTAAGAAATCCGAGTTGAGATAGCACCAAGGAAAGTTTTGTTCTACTAGAAAAGAAAAATGTGAAAAATAACTTTTCTTTAATCTAGGCCTAATTAATTTTATGACTATTTTAATTCCTGGATTAGGCCCATTGTTGGTGAACATCTTTGATGAAATAGCTCTAATGACAAAATGGCTTGGTTCATTAGGCAGCCTAATATGCTTGTGATTATCAACTTTGGTCAAACATTGAACAGAGTGCCATGCCATCCGTATATATTTAAGCTGTTCAAGAATACCAAAGGACGGTGACCTCAGGTCATACTATTAGGCCCCACTACTTATGTAGACAAGTAATTTCTGTTTAGTGATAGGATGTGTATGGGGATGTTTTCGATTCCTTGAATATCCTTATAACTCGAGCAATAATATTTATTACATGAAATGTTTCACATGCCCCCCACTCCAACTTTCTTGGAAGCTTTAGTACTTAAATACGGCTTACATAGAGAGAAAACTCTTACAACCAAGATGGAGTGCGATTAAGACATTTTATCATTAGTGGGAGTTAGCCTACAAGAAGAACTTAACGACGTGACAAAATAAGAATTTCTGGGATTAAGTTTACAGAGTCTACAAAAAAAGACAGGGTGAGTTGCAATTAAAATTTTAATAATATTATCCTTCAAAAGAATATATCTATTTTATAGGTTTCGAGTGCGTTCATAGAATAGGATTCCACATTATGACGCATTTTAAAATTTATTGATACTTGTCTATTAGCTTCGTTCAGTTAAAGTAGGCATTTTCTTCATAGATAGACAACTGGGATAAAATATAAAACTTACACTCCTGTCTGGGTCCACTATTGTTAATCACATGTATTGTTCTAATGATCTATGAATACAACCCGAGTGAACAATTAATTATTAGTTGGTTGTACTTTTTTTATTATTTTAAAATACAAACTGATATTGGCCTACAATTTTTTAAATAAATAAATTTAAATTTTCGAGCTCAATCACGACAAAGAATTATGTAAAATGGAGTTATGATTCCAAGTAGGCTACACAAATAGAGGAATGTGGTAATTTGTCATTGTGAACTAGGAATTTATCCAGGGACAAGGAAGTCTTAATTCTTTTTATTGTATATCTAATATTTAAGCCTTTATAAATATTGTTAACAAATATCTCATTCAATAAAGTAATAACATTATAGCTTTCTTCTCACCCTCTTTTATTTTATTTTCCTAGGCCTTTCGGTTACATTCAACCGTCTGCGTGGCATCTCGCTTGTAGAGTATCATCCAGTAAGAAACAAACTGATTACACGACCAACAGCCATTTTGGTGCCTTAGAATTTATACCTGTTCTTGGATATATTTAGGTCGCTGATGCCAAGTGTGCCATTAGTTTTGTCCTATCAGCTTTAGTTTTGTGAGATATTAGGCAAATTAACCCAATTTACGTTTGATATAAATAAAAAAACTGGCTATTTTTAGCTTCTAAATCACGTGTAGGAAAAAGCAAAATACTAACATTACATTAACAATATAACATGGGGCCTTCCAAAAAATTGATATAATAATTGTACGGTCGTTTATGACATGAGCTGTCAATTTGAGGGTCAAAAAATAATCCAGCTTTTAGTTTTTCTGTACTTCGTACAGTTTTCGTCCTTAGGGTTCAAATATGGTCAAGAACCTTCACTATCTATGTTATCAAGCAGGATTTTGTTTCGTGAAAGAGGTTATAAGTTGATGGCACTGTATATAAAAGTAGAGCTGGTAGCGAAAAACTGTTTACATATTTAGAATAAGCACACCAAGTATAGCCAAAATCTGGTAAAACATCTGTGACACCAAACAAAAAGTTCTTTTTTGTTGGGCTGTGTTATCACTGGCGTCATTTTTAATTAAAAATACTAAAACTTAATATGTTCTTAACCCGAACTGTTCCCACGCCGTAGAATAAGAAGTATCAAGAAGTGAATTATACGGTTTTACGGAATCTGTGCTTTTTAAAATTAAATATAATATTTCGCGTTTCGCCATTGTATGATTTGAATGGAACTTCGAATCGAAACGTTTTTTTTTCTTTCGTTTCTAAAGCATCTAACACCCGAATTCTAAATAAATCTTTTATGATTTGAATGGAACTTCGAATCGAAACATGTTTTTTCTTTCGTTTCTAAAGCAACAACACCCGATTTCTAATAAATCTTGGAATAATACAAACCAATAATTGACCATATTTTGTATACGTAGGTTGTACAGCCCTATCTTCTTTCAATATCATATTCTTAAAATTACTAATATTAAGTGTAGAGACAGTCATAATTAATGAGCTGCTTTGAAGGGTGGAAAATTATTGTAGATTGTGGAGTTAAAATTATTGCCTACTGGATTAATCTGTTGAACAGTGAATACATTATTATAATAAGAACATGTGTGACAACCAGACGATTTCAAGGAAATCATTGTTTAATTAAATAATAAATAAATAATTTTATTTTTAAATCTTCTCAATTCGTGGGATTTGCAGGCAGTTGCTCATAGGAGGGGGTGGGGGTAATCTGTGCCTTATAGGCCTACACATACAGAGTTGATGTGTAAGAGGAATTATCGGAACGCAGACATAACAAATATTGGTCGGGATAGATGGAAAGTAAATTCTAGTCTTCATTCTCCTTTGCAAGTGGGCATAATCCGAAGAAAGAAAGAAAGAAAGAACAAAAAAGTACGCAGATTCCGTCATTTAGAATACGAAGTGACAACCAGCGAATTTATCATCTCTATCAACTCGCTTTGTATTCAAATAATTACGAGGCAATAATCTCCGTACATAGTAATAAGCTTGTAAGTAGAAATAGCTTACTGTAACAACAGATTATAGACCTAACCAACTCCGTGGTGCTACATCCCTGAAAAGACAAGGCCTACCACACGACCGCTGCGTCATCCACCATAGGCAGATGGCAGGATTGGGGGCATGTGGTCAGTATGCCGACACCCACTGCCGTTAATGGTGGTTTCCATGACCAGAGCCACTACTTCTCTATCAAGTAGCTCCTCAATTTGAATCATGAGGCCTACCAGACCTCCCTACCTCAGATAAATCCGAGGAGGTACCGCGGATCGAAGCCGGGCCGACGCTAACCACAAGACCACGCCGGCGGTCAGATTATAGACCTACCTGGACAAAAAATCCTTTCAGAATGGTGTACCATAGGGACGAATATAAAATATTAAATGCTCCTCGGAATTTTACTTTGTTTACGCCTCCTGCTAATAAAAATATTTTTTTTTAAAAACAGACATAGCTTATTTTCAAGCTGCCTGTTTAATTAACTGTTGCATTCAACTTCAGGTCTATTTTTCAAGTAGGCTAATCCAAATTTCGTATTCAGAAAATATTAAATTTATTTGGAATATATTTTCTAACATATTATTAAACCTCCGATTTCCTTACTTCCAGGCATTAAGAAAAATCATAAGTGCCATATTTATAACGTACTTCGTGGATTACAATTGGCTAGTTATTAATGTAATTTGTTTAAATTTTAACTTATGTAAATTTCTCAATTAAGAAGTATTGTTACAATAAGTGTCTGCGTTTTCATGAAACAAAAATCTTAATGAAGTTTTATTGTAGACTATTTAAAATGTTGTTTGACATGCGTTGTCTGTCTGATTTGCCAGAAGTGATGTAAACACTTTTTTTTATATTAATCGTTCAAATTAGGCCTATGCCCAACTTTAATGGATTTAAGAGCGTTCGAGAAAATGTGTCATACTTCAAGTAGAAAGAAAAATGGTTTAGTGTTTGTTGTAGAATTGTTACTAAATTGGAAAGTTATAGTATCATTCAATGATTGGTTTCGTCATAAGCCCTGTACGTCAAGCCATTTGTATTCAAGCAGTCGCAGGCATCTGTTATTGTGAAAATTTGTATATTTAATACGGAATTAAGGGTATGACATTGTGTTTTTGTATGAATTATGCTGCTCACTACCGACCGGAAAGTTCAACCTCCGATGGGATCATTGGGACGTTTCCATTGGCCTATTTCTGGTGGAATTAACTATGGCCACGCTGTCTTAACAGGAGCAGATATGGAAATAAAGGCGGTCGGTGTGCAAGGCTGACACCGTCACATGACTATAGTCTAAAAATCCGCATTATGAGCTCTCGAGAACCGACACGGTTCACCGCGGCCCCGGGTTCAAATCCTGGTCGGGACAAGTTACCTAGGTGAGGTTTTTTTTCTGGGTTCTTCCTCACCTGTGAGACAAATGTCGGGTAACTTTAGGCCCTTGTGGTCCCCGGATACTACCTCTCCGTCATTATCATCTTCATCCCATCCTCGCCTTGTTCGGAGTGAGTGAGTGTGTGTGAATGTGTGTCTCGTCCCATGTGTTCGTGTTGTCTCGGTGGTGACCCCGGCATTGGGCTAATCATTCATCCGAAGAGGCCCTCCATGACCTTGTCTGGTCAAAAAAGTATGTATGTGATCCATAGATAATTCCTCTCCCGATAGGTCGCGGCCCATTAAGGCCCGGGTGGCGTGGGTAGGTTAAAGTCCCTATAAGGGAGAGGTAAAAAACTAAGGTAAAGAAAGAGAGAAAACGAAGAGAACCGACAAGATTGAAACTCACTGTGTTATTGCTCATGGAAATCCACACCTTGTAAAGAAAATTTGTAGTTTCTTTCAGAACTCCTTGCGATAGTGGATTTCTTGAGTACGCCGTGATTCCGCGGCAACTTCTTCGCCTAGCAAGATGGGCGGGTTATCAAAGAGGTAGGGCGCGCAAGTGACGTGTTCAGATGACGCTGTCACCTTACTTTGCCTCACCATCCCTCGGAGCGTCTTGGATTCGATTTATCGCGTCAGATGAGGGGAATTTCCTTCCCTTCACCGAGCTACATCCAATTTCATATTACAACAATGGCGAACTACGCTTAGGACGCGTTAGAGCGTGGCAACTGTCCGCGGCATAATAGTTAAGTCTGGAGTAGGTTGACAGGCTGGATTGCTCGTTGGAGAGAACCTTATTTTGATGAACCTTAAATAATGTAAACAAATAAAATATTAAATAAGTTGTTAACTGGCCGAAATAAACATTAATGCTAAAACAAATAAATTAAATAGCCTAAGTAAGCACATATAAAGAAAAAGTATCTCTCTTTCCAAGAACCATTTAGAAATTCATTTCTGAAGGAGTCCTACACTGATTGAGCACAATTACTGACATCTTCCCTTCCTGAGTGACGCAAAACGAATAAAATCTCATATTTTGGGAACGGTCCGGACACCCAGGACCCTCCTTAAATACGCCATTTCTCTTTCGCACAACTGTAATTTATCTTATCATTTAGGCCTATTTGTAACTCATTGCTTTGCCTCTTACTTGTACTTTTAGGTTCAGTAAATTATAGGCCTAAGTAAACCAACTTCCTCTGTTATAGTTTAAAGAGTAGGGATACAGAATGGAAATACAGGGCAAGTATAAATAAATGGAACTAGTTTGAATATTATTGTGAACACACTTTTCATGATAGAAAAACATGATTGGAAACAATGGGTAAAAACTCTCGAAGTTTACATCAGTAACTATTGTAATTGTTGCGAATTCATACCATCGACAAGGGGTGCTATTGCTAAAAAAAGACAAAAATGTGTAGGAGAAAGTGTATGCTGTTGACAACTGCCTATTGCAACAAGATAGGGCACACTCCATTATCACAATGAACTCAGGCATTGTTTGAATCAACAACTGCCTCACGTGGACTGACTGAATGTGATATTGCTAATGGCCTACAATTTTTCAGTTGGCCACCTAGGTCACGTGACCTTACCCGTGTAATTTTTTTTTGGGGGGGGGAGTAAGTGAAGGATCCTGTCTATGTGCCGCCTCTGCCACAAAATATTCCAGACGTAAGACGGCGGCGTATTGTTATTGCAAATCCATAGATGTGAAGGCCTATGACAAGAACTTGACTAACACCTGGACAAATACCGTATCCCATATTCTAGAGGGAACAGAAATTATGAAAAGCCCATCGAGACGAAATTAAGTTGGCCTAGGTAATATCTGAATAGGAAATATCAACACAAAGTTGATTAAAAGTTCTAGTTATAACCGTACTTGCAAATTTTTATACTGCGAGCATCGCCATTAACCAGAGTTGTCTCATCAGCATACACGGCAGAGTAAATATGGACATCGTACATTAAATCATCCATTATAATAAGAATCGTATTTTTCCTCATAAGTAGGCCTTTCTGACATAATGACAAAAAAAAGTTATTTCACTTGTTGAATTTTCGTTCACGAGTAGGCCTACTCTTTCTCATATTTCATGAAATTAAAAATTCGATGAATGGATTCGAGTTACTAATGCTACTAATAGTGCGTATAATAAGAAGGAGATCGTCGTCGTAGATTGCTAACATGAGAACGCAATAAAAGCATACGAACTGGCTTGCACCGAATAGAAATTGTGTTTTTAATCACAGCACTACATTATTTCAATTTCTAAAGAAGTAAAGTATAAAATAGTGTTGTCATGGCAGAATGTTACGTATTAGTCACTGCACGTTTGATGCCTTTAGTCAGTGTGGTCCAACCTTTAGTTACCCGAGGACCAATCAAATTTAGTATAGGAATGTGAGGGCCAGAGACATTCCAGAAAGAAAACGAGTTACATAAAATATGTCATATTTTATTCAAAAACTTTTATTAAAATGTATATTAAAAGAAGTTTAATATTACTAGTTTAATACACTTCATTTTACAGTCGAGAAATCAATGTGATGGACGGCACTGCTTTCCTTATAAGTTACACGTTTATAGATGTGGTCTATTGTAAGTTCAGTAAGGCTGAGGCTCGATTCCAGTGAAGCACTTTCAATGCGATTTCTCGTTTTTTATTTAATTTGTTTGAAAGCAGAAAAAGCACTTTCGCACACAAATGTACTGCCAAATAGCAATAACATTTGCAGAAAGAATTTAAGCAGTTTAGGAAAACGTTCTTTAGAAATCAGTTTCCCGAAATTTTCAGGGACGTCACACTTTTTAGTCTGATAGAATGGGTCTGCCTGAAGATCACAAATTTCCATTTGAAGGTCGCAGGGCACCTCACTCCAATATCCAGTAAAGAAATAAGAACGGTAAACGGTTTTTTTTCGAAATGTTAAATTTTTATCCAGAAAGGAGAGCAAGGGCCAACAAAAATGAATAGGCGGGCCGCGGGTTGGACCACACTTGCCTTATGTATTAAGTAACGAGCTGACGTTTTGTCAGATAAAATTGCATCCTTATGTTCACAGCAAGCAAATTACAAGATAAACGATCGTGATTGGTCTATATCCGGAGAATTGCTAAACGTTATTGGTCAATATCAAACACACGGCGTATGAATGAAGTAGTCCAACAAAAAAGTTAATTAACAATGAATTAATTTATTCAGTGAACAAATGCAGAATTTCTCAGTCTAAGAAATACATATCAGCAGAAAACAGTAATAGCTGCCAGAATTTTAACATAGTCTAACAAGTAGACCGTAGTCTAGTATTTAATGCAACGTCTGATTTGCTATACATTAAGATATAGGCCTAAAATATATTTTTAAATAAACAGATCATAAACGTTTCGTGCATTGAATCATGGAATATCTTGTTGGAAATATCTAATTGAATAGGAAGAAATACGCAAATGGATTATCTATTATTCTCTATTGATCCTTTAGCATGATATCTCAATAATATGGCTAACATTCCGTGAAAGTGTGGATACAGAGTAAAAATATTTATGTCTGACGCTCAAGGGCTCGGGGATAACCCCTGGCTTGCGCAAGACGTCTGAGTACTTAACCCGGTCATTATCATTGGAAAGTCCTCTACACCGGTAATTGTGTTGTTGTTCGCAGTGAACCAGGCATTAGGAAGGCTGGCTAATCACTCAATACTCAGTAGGAAATCGCATGTCTTATTTTTCGATGTGCTATGGAATGATCCTAGGGAGGTGCCTATAACAAATCTAACAATAGTCTAAAGTAAGACCGATAACTTCGTATAATTAAAATAGATATAAACAGGGCTAGGATTATTATGTAATACAAATGGCTAAATATGTACATACACATGGGCTTAAAATTCCCAAAGTATTGAGTAAAATATAGAGTAATGTTTCTCAAATGTGCTAATTGATGTAAAGCACACCTTATATTATCAACGTTGCACAGTTAGAAAATGAGTACATTTAAAGATTTATTGCTTAAACATCAAAGCCACAGAAAATAGTAATAGTTAATCGTGTACAGTGACCACCGGCGTGGTCTTGTGGTTAGCGTCGCTGACTACAGATCCGTCGGTCCGGGTTCGATCCCCGGTAGCTCCTCGGATTTTTCTGAGGTAGGGAGGTCTGGTAGGGGTGCACTCAGCCTCGTGATTCAAATTGAGGAGCTACTTGATAGAAAAATAGCGGCTCCGGTCAAGAAAACCACCATTAACGGCTGCGGGTGTCGGCATGCTGACCACATCCACCCCAATCCTGCCATCTACCTATGGTAGATGACGCAGCGGTCGGGTGGTAGGCCTTGAGGGATGTAGCGCCACAGATTTTAGTTTAGTTTAGTTTTTAATCGTGTACAGTTCTTATTGTAAAGCTGAATCGTTCTACATTCAATTTGTCTACAGTAGAACCCCGATAATTCGAGCTAATTGGGGCTGAGGCTACCTCGAATTACAAAAAACTCGGATTATACGGATATATCACTAAATCAATGGGTAAATTATAAATAAATCTTTAATGAGCACAATAATGGTTTAAAAGATAAATAAATAAACAATATAGTAGGCTTACATACCACTCTAAAATTAATGTGACACAGGTGGGCTCACTACACTACATTAGACTACTGTAACGTACAGGTACCATCAGTCTATAATAGAAATGCATTAGCAATCTGAAGCCAAGGCTATTTCTGTGTATTATGAACGAAAACCCTAAGTGGGACAGTTTTATCTGAATTTTTGTACCTGGAAAAATTGAAAGAAAGCCCAAAATGTAACACATTCGAAAGTGCGTAAAACTTACATACGGATACCGTATAAAAACGGGATTTTATTCCTTATTTAGTTTTATGGAAAATTTTAATTTTCTTAAGACCAGCTCGAATTACACGGAACCTCGAAATGCCGGGGCTCGAATTACCGAGGTTCTACTGTATTGTCTATTGAATCCGTGGTATGTAATAAGCTTTATGTCGCAGTTTACGAACTAGCCATGCTTAACTGTAACCCCTCTGCATCCCGTGAAATTTATATTATCGATAATATATGGCAATATTCACTTTTTTATGTTTTGTATTTTATTGCATTTGAAGAGAATTCATTCTGTGAACGGATAGAACCGATAGCCTCAGGTTTTTGGCTTTCACCCTTGTGTAAGGGAGCCAATAGTAACCAGGCTCTCAGTAGAAGATTGAAGATGACGGGGCTTCCTGTAACTCTAACGTCATTCACCCCTCGCAACACATGGACCTTCCTCTTTTTCCCTAAAAGTAAAATGCAAAGCCTACAACAATGTTGCTTCTTTCAGATAAAGCTTGTCATGATAGAGAACTGCCAGTAAAATTGACGACTCGAATTCTGTAACACAATGACAAGGAAAAATGCACGGGATGTGGACAGCATTGAACACTATTCAGGAATGTGAAATATTATGCTACGGTTCGGACAAACCCTCCGCCCCCCGAAGGCAAAACCGATCGCATCTGAGTTTCTTTTCTGGAGATTCACTGTAAAATGACTTCCCTTAGTATAATGTATAGCAGTAATGATTTTGCATCAAGCAAAGTGACCTTCTGGGGTATGCCGTGGCGTAGTGGTTGAAGCACGAACCGAAGATCATGGGTTCGATTCCCGACGAGTTCTGTGGGATTTTTTCATTGGCCTAATATTTCTGGTGGCACTATAGCCCTGGGGCTGACCAGCTTCCAGCAGAAATGAGTACCAGGAGTATTTCTGGGAGTAAAAAGCAGCCGGTGCGTATGGCTGACAACCTTAACACCTTCCTGTGCCGATGTCTCAATCTGGGAGCCTCAACCTCCCGGAAACCCTACGGGTCTCCATGGCCCATACAGGAATCACTTTACCTTTACCTTTAAAATAACCTTGTGGTTTGTAGCTCAGTGCCTAATCCCAAAGCATTAAGATGTAATCCATAGTCCCTATAGTTGAAAACTTTGTAACAAATAATTTCAGAAATAATACTGATTCAGGCCTGTGATTTTCAACAATCTTATAACAGCAGTAGTACTTAAGCCTATATATTTCATATTCGTTGAGGGTTATGCTATCTTTTACAGTATTGATTTCCGCTTTATACCCTCAAACATGTTTATTAGGGTACCTTTAAACAGTAGGTCTAAGTCTATTTGCAATAAATTATTACGCGTTTATATCATAAACCTCAAGTTAAAATCTTTGTTATGTAAACTCAGATAATCTAAAATAACCGATCTTCTAAAAATTGTAGAACATACTCGTAAAATTAAAATATTAAAAATTATAAAAAGTCCAGGTTATAGCACTGTCATATAATTAAAATGTTACAATTTATAATCTTGCCTATCTGTGTATTCATCAATGAAGAAGGACCCTATATACATTAAACTTATACATTCAGTTAGGCCAATATGACAGTGCTATAACCTTTTTTGTAATTTTTTTACTAGTAGGCCTATATTGTGTTATTTTTAAGAGGTAAGTTAATTTAGATTACCGGTATCTCAGTTTACATCACAAATAAGTTATATCTTGAACTTGAGATTAGAACGTAAACATGTAGGCTAATTATGTATAGCAAATAGACTTAGGCCTACTAACTAACTAACTCCGTGGCGCTAACATCCCAGAAGGGACAAGGCCTACCACCCGACCGCTGCGTCATCTACCATAGGCAGACGGCAGGATTGAGGGGCATGTGGTCAGCATGCCTACACCCACGGCAGTTAATGGTGGTTTCCATGACCGACTTAGGTCTACTATATAAGATATTATGTTTGAGAGTATAAGGCAGATATCACTACTATAATAATATATTATGCTATGAGTATATGAGTATGTTGTTTATGAAATGAGCGCAAGTTGCATACGATTGTTTTTATTCGACCATAATTAAACGTTTTAAGTTTTGTGTTTTTAGAATACCTTACACTTCATCAATCAAATGAGTCTGCGATCAGCTGTTAGTAAGTTCTCGTCTTTTACTGTAGATGGCAGAATATGGCGTGCAGGGAAAAGGGCTTTTATGGGCATTTGAACCTCAAAGCAACGCACATTAAAACACGAAATGAACTCACTTTAGTATAATGTTAAAATTAACACGAACAGAATGGGTTTTATCTTAAATCAGTGACAGGTAGTTTACTGAATACCTGCTTTTGAGGCCTGAAGATTGTTCTGTGTACGATATTAATCGACAGTTGGACAACAGTGTTATAATGAATTATGTACTTTAATGAAACTGTCACGTCACATGAAATAAGCGTATTAATAGCGTTAGTATAGTTGAAATACAGTATATTACAACAATAATAGTTAGCAATGTTCAGACTAACAAATCTGTTAAGGAAGACAGGCCTACAGTTTACTTCATACCTTCTGCGAAGTGTTTGTCCTATACTTTTCACTCTACAATCATTCTATAATGACTTATCATATAACATTTTTTAAAGGTTGTTCTGTAGTATTTCATCAGGTAATCATAATATATTGTAGTTAGGTTTTCTTTTTCTTTCTTTCTTTCTTTCTTTCTTTCCTTCATTGGGTCTGCTCAAGTGTCATTTTTAATGTAAGCTACATATAGCTTTCATAATATAAGAGCACATTTCTAGCACATTTTGAATAAGTAAATAAATAAAATATATTGCTCTCCTTTACAGGGAAGCCTTCCGCTGGTTCCTAGGAGGCATGAAGGACGGGACCTCTGCAGCATTGGATACAGTAGACTCAGGGGGTGGCAGCACTAGCGAAGGCGGCGGAGGCGGTTCAACTCGAAGTAACAGTCCAGATTCCTCTGGCATGAACACTGTTTCGCCTCCTGGAACCATCTCACCAGAAGCGGCTGCTTTGGTATCTGCAGCAGCTGTCTGTAATTCCTACCGCCAGTGTTCAGATGAGCCAGTCGGACCTATTCTAAATCAGGCTACGTTCAGTGACATGTTGAATTTGCGGGCAAATATATTAGCTCCATTTCTTCCCCTCAGCCTACCAGGAGCTTTAACTTCAGGATCTTCTATATTTCCGCATCATCATAGTATTTATTCGTGGGCACCAACTGCATCCTCTCCGTCATCAAAACAAATGGAGAGTACGAATTCTAAGCATAATAACAATAATAGAATGGCCTTGAGAACAACATCGTCGAAGAAGAACAACAATAACGTGGTAACCAGTAGTAGTGCAGCGGTAACTAGGAAGAATCAAGCCAATACCAAGAAGAGAGGTCCAAGAAAAACGGATCCAACGGAAGCAGCCATCATTGAAGTAGCGGCCATGACGCACATTACTGATCCAGAACCTCTATCACCACCTACTTCAGGTTAGATAAAAGAGATTTGATATTTTTACCGATAGTAAATTGAATTTTTGTGATACTATTTTTATTGAATGATTTATTAATTAAATAATATAATACAAACATAGGCTCTTAAAGAGTGTACATTACCACAATTAAAAAAAAAACCTCCTATTTTCTTGTAAGTCTTGCATTTGAAAACATGAACTCCGGAAATTGAATTTGAAGATGGGAGAGCATTTGGCATCCTAGGTAACTTCCCCTGTTACTATGATCGATAAATTGCAGACACAACTCGACATAGACAACTATTGTTTTAGATCAAACTCGTCTTCATTCTTACAACTTTTTTGTTCTATGATACCCGCAATAAGTTCGGAAATTATAAGTCAGGTGAACATGCCGGTCATGCAGTGTCTCTAGATTCTGGAATTCATTGCCCTCCAAACATTCTGTACCGAATCAGCCCAAGCATGTGGCGATTTTCTCCATATTATATAATGTATATTGAGCAAATTCTTTTCCATTCATGGTTTAAACAGTTCCCGGAGTAACACGCCAATCTATAACCTGTCTGAAATATGAAATTGGAGTAAAGTTACCTGGATAACAGAACTAACGTCCGCGCTAAGACGACTTATTCCCATATCATCATCTTTCTACAATAGCATAATCCGAAAATGTATACTGTTTATGTGCAGATTTTAGGTTAGCCTCTTTGCGGTCTCCTAGTGGTCTGGCATTTTCTTTTCTTTCCGATTTCCGAATTGAAACATTTACGCTTACTACTAATTGAGTCTAAGGGGGAGAGGATAAAAAAATTTAAGCAAAAGTTCTAAGAAAAGTGATCGTCATAAATTCTGTTTAATAGACCTAAACTTAAAATAGGCGTACCTTGTGAAAAGTGAAGTCACGGGGTTATCAAGGTGGCAATTTTAGAGTAGGGCTATCCTTTCTTTTTAATCTTGAAACCTCGCATTTTTTCATTCATTCATTCATTCGTTTATAGTCTATCCTAATATTATGTGGCAGACCTTCTAGACCAATAGTACACAATCCCTTGAAAAATTCATTAAATTTATTTCTATAGGCCTAAGAGATTGATTCTAGTTATATTCCGAATGGGATTTTCGCCCTTAATGAAAACTTGCTTGCGGGCTAATTTGTCCGTGGGTCTCAGCCCCAACCGAATTAATAAAGGTATTGTTTATTCACCCAGTTTCAGCTTTAGTCTATACTCTATAACGTCTTATCAGCGAACAAAGCATTGTAGCTGTACTTTAATATTTTTGTACCTTTCAACAAGAGTTATTTATTTATTTACTGTTATTTCTCCAACAAACATGCAGATATCAACACAAAAACACGCAGTTTTTGCACACACACACACACACACAACGAGACAGAGCTAGAGATAGAGATAGATAGAGAGAAATTAGTGAAAGAAGAAAGTAAGGAACTAAGGGTCTACAAATGCCATACATACACACATCACACATAAATGCACAAAGAGAAAGAAGGGGAAGGAAAAGAGAGAAAGAGTAGACAGAGAAATAAGAAAAAGGAAGAAAGAAAATGAGAGAGAAAGGGAAAGAAAGAGTGAGAAACTAGTCACATTTACGAATTTGAGAGAATTGTAAAAGTTTAAACTGTAGGCCAGAATAGCTTTTGTTAAGCAGTAAGGTATATAATTCTTATTAACTTATTAACAGTATTTCTTTGCACAGTTTCGTAAGATCGGTTGCAAAATAAGTTACTGTAAACTACCGTAACAGTTAAAATGGTATTATTTGGCTGTATTTGTGTTTTTTAAATGTGACGATTTAATTTCGCCCCAATGTAATAATATTCATTTCTAACACAGGTTCATCACCGCCAACGGACATCGTGAACAGTGGCCAAGGCACAAACGTTGTTGTTGAAAAAGACGCTGTAGCCGGTCGGGAAAAAGTTTTTACATGCAGGACTTGTAATCGTTCCTTTGGATACAAACATGTGCTACAAAACCACGAACGGACTCATACGGGAGAGAAACCATTTCGTTGCCAAGTTTGTGACAAGCGATTTACGAGAGACCACCACCTCAAAACTCACATGCGGCTTCACACGGGAGAGAAACCCTACTTATGCACCCATTGTGACCGTCAGTTCGTTCAAGTCGCCAATCTCAGACGGCATCTGAGGGTTCATACGGGTGAGCGGCCGTATGCCTGTACAGTTTGTTCAGCCAAGTTTTCAGACTCCAATCAGCTGAAAGCTCATATGCTGATACATAAAGGTGTAAAACCTTTCGGATGTGATAAATGTCAAAACAGGTTCAGAAGACGTCATCATCTGATGCATCACAAATGTTCTGGCAAAGCGGATTCGTCCACTGATATCCACGAAGCTGAAAGAAAATCACCGGAAAGCATTATCGATACTACAGCAAACATTATGCAAAGCTACTGTCAAAATATTCGTCAGTATGCCCAAATGAGAAGTGATGTGGATTTCCGATCCTCTCAGGAAGAAAACAGCAGTGTGATCACAAGAACTTCGAGACTCATGATGCGGCCCATGTCAGAACTGATGGCAGATGTGGGAAGAGGTATAAAAATGGATGATATTGAAAACGAAGATGACGCTTTAGGCATGGTGGTTGAAGAAGAGGAAGAAGGAGTGGACGAACATGATCTGACAAGCCCTGACAGAAACTGCCTAATTCTTACTCATAACAACAATGGGTCAGTACTCGAGAGGAAATGCAGAGGAAGAAAACCACAGGAAATTCGGCGGGTGATTAGAATGCCTAACAGTCCCTCGCCGTCCATTACGTCGACACAAGCACCTATGATTATGTCGAGTCCGTTGACGTTACCCACCGCTGCACTCCTACCGGAGCAGACTGAACCTGAAGACCTCTCTATGAGCACAGGGCATCAGCACGGCTATCGAAACAACAATGTACATTCCAATTCTCATAGTAGCGGAGACTCTCCGTTGTCTAGATCTCCGTCTTCTGGTCTGGAAGAGGAAGAAGAGGAATTAGACACCAACCTGCCTCCCTCCAGCTTGTTCCTACAGCACCGGCATCCAAAGTTCCGACGCCATCATGAACACATCCAACGAAACAACGGTGCGGCTCCAGTATCCTAGTCTCTGGTTTACCAGAGCAAAGCTGAAAATCAACTACGGGTATGTACTAAACGGTATATAGTCATAATTTAATTACATAGTATATTATTATAATGATCTTGTACAACAAAGCATCCGAGCATTCTTTTGTATAAAGTATCGAGTAGTGAAAGATTAGATAATTATTCAAGAAGTTATTTTTAATTACAAGTTGAATGTCCGTTAGCCACATAGTCTATAGAGAAAAAAATACTTGCATCGACTATTTTCTTAGGGAATGTCGTATAGATGAGATCATTTTGATTGACTCGATTTGATTTGTTCTTTGTTATTTTTACCAAAACACATGAAACATGAATGTGTTTATAGAAGCATATAGAGTGTATTATAATCTTTCTCACCGTTATTTTAAATTCTGTTTCGTACACACAGTTGAGTAGCGTATTATTTAAAAAAAAATCGATTAGGCTACTGTCATCTTCTAAAGGGCTATACTTGATTTGGTATATTGGTACCGTAATTTTGAAAAATCGAAAGTTACCTGTCTTTACAACCCTCAGTGGAAATTAAGAATGATTTCCTTGAAAGTAATGTTTTTAAAACTATGTAAATTCCACCTAAGAACTATTTTACAGGACCAACTTAAATTTCAACAAACAAAGATTTCATATTATAGTATTTTCTAATTCTTACAAGCCACTGTGCCTTAAAACATGAAATAGTCTACTCGTAATATCATAAAGGATATAACAAAAGTGGCTATACAATAAATATGTGGGTGATGGTTATTGGAAATAAGCTTTCTTTACTTACGAAGAAATAGGGTACCTTTCAATAGTGAGTTGATAAAAAAAATGTATGTTTTCTGGTTGCGTGCATTGCAAGGGAGAAAAAAAGCGATAGGTTGAGAGGGAGAGAGAAAGAGATTGCTTGTTTACGCCAATGCCAGAAGGACTCTATACTGAATTTTGGAGAGGGCAGGTAGGAAGAGATAGAAGGAACAAGGAAGCCGATTCATATATAACATTCTTAAGCATTGCTTTGCGAGAAAAATAACAGCCATACTATACTAGCTTCGTAATTTTCTGCAAAACTATTCCTTTTCGCACAATGCATTTTCAACCTGCTATATTTGAAACGAGAAGAGGTTGGTTGAAATAAGTGTTATCCCAGGCAAGAGGATCTGCAGTTCGTTGAACCCTGGGTGGACCGAGTGGAACCCTCCCTCAAGTGCCTTTTCAGAGAAAAATGTTAAGCTACCTTCTCTTCTTGCGTAAACCAGCCATCAACCGAATATTCATCCCTCACAGTGACGCCATCATCTCTTTCACTTCTTCCACCCCTCTTCCATATAGTCTCGGCTCTAAAGATGCGATATCAAATTACCAGCATGGCTGTTGAATAATAAGTTTTCTGTAGTGGTAAACAAGCTGAGCACTTTCTCACGCTTATAACCTAGGAAGTAGTTATTTTTCTCTTGAATTAAACAAAAATTCGTTAAATTATTTGATCATATCAATCATTCATTGCCATCTAATTTTATTTTCACTTGTGATCAGATGGATACCCATTGAAAAATTAAACGGAAATACAGGGTTAAAATTCTGTTCAGTTATTGTTAAATTAAATAATTACTAAGCTTTAATGCTTGCTCATTTTTACATGTGAAGATAAAGTCTAAACAGAACGCGAAATTTTGTTTGATCTGCTAATATTTACAAATAGACAAGATGCTTTTATTATACAGTATAATAGAATAATGTTCTTAAAAGAATCCAGCTTCTAATATTCTTCAGAATTGAGTCACCATTTATTGCATTTATTAATAAAAGTATATTAAGTTTTGCCATTTTTTTAGATGAAGCGTTAACCGTTTTAAGTGGCAACAGTTTTTATATTTTGGCAATATTACGTCAACTACTCACTTGTATTAGGAAGCTAGAAAACTAGCAGGAAGTTTTCCAAATGTTAAAGTACACAATTAAGTAAATAATTAAAAATATATTGATTACAGTAGAATCCCGCTCGTCCGGACATCTGATTAATCCGGACGCTGTTTAAAAAAAAATTAAATAACAGGATTTATTAGAGTTCGACTTCCCCATTTGGTCACGTTGAAAAAGTATGAACGATCAATAAATTTTGAATTTTAGTCACAACGATTTTGTTTTATTAATCATACATCAGTTCATAGGTTAAAAACTTAGGTCTACATATACAGTAATTTTAAAACTAAAATAAAGTTGTAGGAAAATTTATATTTATGATTTTTGTATAGTTTTAGACATTTAAAACTTATATTACAGTCAGTACATGCATTTTAAGGCAAATTGCGTTTAATCCGGATTTGCGGTGATCCAGACAGGGTCCGGTCCCATCTAGTCCGGATTAAGGGGACTCGACTGTATTATCAATTTTAATCAAAGAATGAAATTTCAAGTCTGAATGCACGCCATCCTCAGAATTGTAGTAGCCAACGAGGATCTAGCGACCGAAAATATCGCTCCCTGTATGAAAGGAAATAAAACTTAACGTAGGCTGGCTGTTACCCAGGGATGATAAATAACGTGTTAGACCTACCTCTAGTCAGCTGAATTAAATTTCAGCTATCAGCTAGACCTACACTAAAATTATGATAATTTTCACACAATGGTAAATAGCGTAATAATAAAAATAGTCACATTTTTAATTGCTTGAAAGGCTGTTAAAAATTTTCATTTAAAAAATTTATATCGTCTCTTTCTCTCCCTTTCCCTCTCTTACATTGCCATTGCTGTTTTACAAAATATATTTTGACTTCTTAAACAACCTGAACTATTTTATTTTGTTTTGGCAGTAACGGGGTTCTGCATAGATTGAATACAAGAAAAGACTTTGTGAATTGCGTAGGCCTATCCAATATAAATAGACTGCAGTAATAAACTTTAGTGTATTAGTTAGCTGTGATTTCTTTGCAGATTTTGTATAAAAATGAAGTATATAGAGCAGGCCTACGCCTTAGTTATCCACTGAGATTTTATATATGGTACGTTGAACTCAGATGTTCATTGAGTAAAGTTTAGTTCTTACTTATAATGCATTTTTAAAAGATTGCAGGATATTTTAATTCATGAGAAACAGAGCTATAGGCCAATCATTCACAAAATCAAATAGCTCTTTTTTACTTA
Source organism: Ectobius pallidus (assembly GCA_964059195.1). Taxonomy (NCBI): domain Eukaryota; kingdom Metazoa; phylum Arthropoda; class Insecta; order Blattodea; family Ectobiidae; genus Ectobius; species Ectobius pallidus. Next base: position 105,877,770 of record CAXKWD010000008.1, read on the forward strand.
AATTCCGATTTGACTTGGAGTATTCATTGAGCACTATGTTATAAATCTGAAGGTCACGGGTTCTTTCCCCGTGGTGTCGAGGGGATGTTTAAGTTGACCTAATCCTTATGTATAGCCCTGGAGTAGACTCAATTTTTAACAGAAATTATTACTAAGAGCAATTTTATTCTGGGGGTAAAGGCGGCCAGTGCACAAGGCAGGCAACCTTATCAGTAATCTTCATGTACCGAATATCCATAGGCCTAAATCTGGGAACCTAAGGCCTTGATTGCCTAAGCCTGGATTTTATGGTAACTAATGCTATCCTATGCCTGCATAGGGAATAGTTTACCTTACTTTAACGGCTTCATATATCTGAAATATTACACAGTACATACTTTCTTCTTGCAACTTCTGCTGTGTTCTAGATATAGCTTATAAGTTTCATAAGCTCTAAAGCCCAAATTGAGTCTATTAAAATGTTCTCATCTAAACAGTTACATTATCAGATTCCTACTTATGGTGATACACACTGTGGTAATATTGACATATAATATATTTTTAAAGGAAACAAGTTCTACCTCATAAACCGGTGATATTACCGTATTAGCCAATAGAACTAGTTCTCCTAAACTCGCATAGAATGAAACTACCAAGATCTCAAGTTATGTGGTGATTTTGTTACTTAATTTTGCTCAGTATTTATTAACAAAGAACAGTCTTATGTTCTATTTCCTAATTACATTTAGTCACATTCATTTCAGGGATAATAGTAGTGAATGCTATAATTAGGTTGGTTTTTAAAAGAGAGAGAAATATATATTTTAATATAAAACGTATCACCTAATGATAGCTTCTAATGTTGTGTTAATGCTTTGAGTTTGTTCCGGTGTTCATTGTATATCTTATTTTCCTTTACAGTTTTTTTCATTAAATGTTATTTGGAAATGTAATATCTTGAGTTGTTTGAATGAGTGCATGTACGGTAATCTATTTCACAGTGTTATTCATAGCACCATAGCGAATAAAAATGGAGCTTACAGAAAATTTGTGCGCCTTATTAAATATAGGGTGACCCAAAAAAATGTAACTGTGTTAAATACTTACTAAAATATTTCGGTTACTTTTTTGGACCACTCTGTATATTCCTAGTAAGGATGACATATTACCATTTAAGACTGAAAATGTAAAGAAAGTTGTTTTTATAGCCTTTGATGGCTAAATTGGATACACTTGTTTCGTTTTTACTAGATACCCTAAAATTCTGTTGCAACGATAAATTTAATGTTTTGTCGGCCATAATTTATTTGATTATGACACTGTGATGTAGTTCCGAGTTCAGTGGATGGACTTAGAAGGGTTATGTACAATAACGTAAGTCACATTTACAAGGATTAATTATTCTCATTGAATTAATTTATTACTGTGCAGTTACATTCCTCAATTTTTCATATGAATTTCTTGTGTTTAGTTAAATTAAAGAACAATACATATCGAACTTGTGTGAAGAGTAAAATTCTCATAAAATAGAAAATATATTTACATACCCGTTCGAGAATTATTATTAATAGTAGATGGTATGGAACACAGATTATTTTCATGTAGGCCTCGATAAATTTCATTTCATTGGGGGAATATTAACATATATTTTGAATATTTTAATAAAATTAACCCTTAACATACAACTTATGGATCCACTCAAAAACAGCATTTATAAGACAGACACAAATAAAATATTGTTGTCCCATATAAAGGTAGATGAAGATGTAGATGAAAGATGTAGTTGAAAGCTGGTTTCTTCTGCGTGGAACCAAGACGCATGACCTTTATATGTGATAACAATATCTCCAAATATTTTATTTGTGTCTGTCTTATAAATGCTGTTTTTGAGTGGATCCAGATAAGTTGTATGTTAGGGGTTAAGGCGGAAGTTTATTAAAATATGTAATATTTAACCCTTAACTGGAGAAAATGAAATTTCTTAATTATATATTTTGAAGTCAACCGTAGACCCTCAAACATGTATATTTAAACGATAAATTTAAATCAGTGTTTAATATTGAGTGTGTTACTTTTTCGAGGACATGTCTTGATCCTCTGTTCATGACCAAATTTTTAACCTTCCAAAATGTTCTCCTTTTTCATAATAATTAATGACTTAGTCGTTTCAAGGTACCACAACACTAATTCAATCTAGGCTCTTTTTGGAGTATAAATTCAGTAATCGTTATTTTCATTCTGTAAGTCGTAAAACATGTAATTCAGAATAAAATTGTTAAAAATTGCTGAATTTTGTTTGCATCCTAAGCCACAACGCTACGGTTGACAAGAGTGTTTTAATTAATTACACCTCAGTGGATAGATGAACGGAACAGGTTGAAAATTGAATCTGTTATCTATTGTTCGTGTAATATCACTTTAATGAATAGGCCCTATTCCTGTCAGGATTTTAAAATTTAAATCCTGAGAAAACCTAAACTTCTGTAAGGAAAGTATCCTGAAAGAAATATCCGTGAGCTTTGTACGTTGGTTTTTAACATCTGCAATGTAAGAAATGATATAAAAAAGTTAAATTTCATACTTATTAATGTATAATTATGTTTCTAAACTCCATATCAGTGTTATATCCATTTTTTGCGACTTCCACTAGGCTTGTCCTCATTTTCTCACCCTAATGCCCTCTACTGGTCACCCTACTTTTAATTGATATGAAAATTTACGATAAAATATTTTATGCTGAGTCAAACAAGCATTATAGTTACTTCCGTAAATAATATAAATGGCCATAAATTAAATTACGTTATGACTTACATAGACAGGTCGTTATATTTCGGCATTATCGTCTGCTATAAACTCGTGCGTAAGTTGGTTATGTTTACAAGACCTTAAGATTACATATTAATGCTCAAAGGCATTCCTGCATTAGGCTACGTAAAAGAGTTATGTCACGCTTATTTTATTTATTGACATTTTCTCAGTGTAACTTGTTATAGGGTCTACTGTAACTTCAGAAATAATGTCATAATAAAGCAATACTGAATAGAGCCTTCTAATTTTAAAAATGCAGATTTAAAAGTGCGTGTATTTATTTAAAGTAAAAATACGTTTTCTGTTCCTTACGTTTGGTTTTTAATTTCAAGTAGAATTTTTGGCAGTAGCCTGCCATCTTCAGGATTATGACACTTTCAACAAACTGTACGTTCAAACAAGCAACAAACATTCTAGCGACTCTTAATGATATTGAAAATATTGTGCACAATATAACTTATGTCACCGGCTGCTAAGTCTTTAAGTTCTCGTCCATTGTTTTTGTACATCATAACAGTAGGTAGCTGAAATAGTAAATGATTCCTTAAGCATTTTTGAGATTCATAAGTTCTTAAGTCAGGGTTTCGAGGTTGCTGTTTGAAGATCTGCAAAACTATAATTCAAAAGGCCTAGGCCTAAGTGAAGAAACAGTTGGGTATTTTTATTTTATGTAGCCTAATAGATAATTATCCGAATTCATCAAAGTATGCTTAAATTAATTATTTAAAATGTCATTGAATAATATTTAGTAGATAAAAATGTTACACTTTTGTACTACTTCATAAATAGTTTTTTCTTTGTCCAAATTGCTTTCTTTTTGTATGAAACATACTCATATAAGCCTAATTACATTTTTCCAGTATGAAAAAACGCACTTATACAACTACTTTCTTCCAGTAAGACACACTCATAATTACATTCATCCCAATTGCATTATTCCATTAAATAACACACATAAACATGCATTCTTCCAATATGAATTCTACATTTAGGGTACATTATTACTTTCTTCCAATATAAAACTCACTTTTACGTAATTAATCTTTAATCAAAATTCACAGGGTACAGACATGGGGGAAAACCATGAAATCCTACGATCGAAGTTTCTCTGGCAGAAGGACAACGATCCTGGAAACCTGTATCTTTTGGGTGGACCGTATGGGAAACTCTCAACCAAATATACAACATTACACATACAGAGATGTTCGGAATCATCATATTACAATAACGTGAAATGTGTTCCATTAAATGGGATTTGTGGAACTTTGCAACTCCAATACGAACGTCTATGTTGTGAGGTATATAAAGTTGTTCCCGTCAAAGCCATAAAGGCTTATGGGATTGAAGATTGAAGGGGTTAGGTTTTGCAGTAACATAGCAGTATTTGTTGGCACATATAAACTATGGCCTATGGGATTGAAGATTGAAGGGGTTAGATTTTGCAGTAACAAGGCAGTCTTTGCAGTGTACAACACATATTGAAACTCGCTTTGATTTTATTATAAAAAAAGTGTGTAATGAATGGTCCGCATATAAACGTCTAGTTGGCGTTATGCACTAGAAGTCGTTGCAAGGAATAATAAAATAATTTTGCTTTCTAGTAACACCTATTTCTGCCCACATTATTGTAGGCTACATCTCTAATCCTAGCAAAATATGAGGTTCAAAAGCATGGCTTAGCTCTAACACTCTCATTTGGTTTCCCACTTTTGGCCATTTTTGAAAATAGCAATTAAAAGATCAATTTAATAAAATTAATAAAATAATATTAATAAAAAATAAAGATTTGAGAAAATCGGTACCATATTGTCTGACTACCCTAAATCTGTAAACGGTGTTTTCGATAGATTCACGAGAGCGACGAATTTATTTCATGCTTCTCGTAATCTCGAGTGACATTAAGACTTTCAATAATAAAATGTAACGGATTATTTTCTTACTGTACTTGTATTGTTTAAAATCAAATCATTGTCAGCATCAGATCACTGCATACTAAATGAATGAACAATCGAATGAGTTAAAGATGCTCACCAATACTACCAACAAAGGTAATGAGAAAATACTTCACATTAAACTAAAATCAGAACAAAATACTTTTTCTTTTCAAGAACATAATTTATTTGTAAGCTGATACTAATAGAATGTGCATTGATCCAAAGCTGAACGTTGAAGAGATCGAGATGGTTGACACAGCCTATTATTTACTACATGTTGATGACATGATGGTTCAGTGACAAGCTGACGTTTTATCAGATAAAATAGCATCCTTGCGATCCTCGCAAGCATGTTAAAAGATAAACGAGCGTGATTGGTCGATACCCGAGGCATTGCTAAAAGTTATTGGTCGACATCAAATACCCGTCCTATGAATGGAATAGTCTGTGTAAGATTATGTGTGTACATGGTTACACCAAACCAGAGGGGCCAAATACTAGTGAACGGACTATATATGAGTACTTCAAAGCATCACTTATTTTTGTATCTCCCAGGAGAATCGCTGTGAGCATGGTGGAAAACTATTTTGTACATTTTCTATTATTCAACATACAAAATAAACATATTTTTATATATTTCTCATTTGCATGTGAGTTTTATTATTACTTTTTACTGTTAAGTTATGTTATTCGGTATTTTCAGGTAGTTTTCCATAGTCAATCCTTTCACAGCAGTTTTCAGGCTTCTGTGTTCTCACCTGTTGTGCTTGCATGCTCCTTACACCACACTTTTTTCCATGTGGTATTTTCCATTCTTCTTCCTCCCTCTAAGTGCCAATTCTTTTTCAGAATTATTTCACATGACTTTCTGTTGACATATCTCTAGCACCTAATCCTGTCAAGACTATAGATTTTTTTACAATGCTAATATATTTTATATTTAATTTGACTTGTGATTAGTGATTCTGTTCTGGAAAAATGTGCTTTTATCCCTGTTATCTGTTTGTTCGTTGTTCTTCCTTCTTAATTATGTCAGGCCATATATTTCTCTGCTTGGATGTTGTCGAGTTTTCGGTTGCAAGGGACAGTCATAACAATAAAATAGTCCTGTTGCGCTACATGTAACTTCTAAAAAAAAATATTGAGGTACCGGTATCTAATTAGTAATTACGTTAAATAATCAAACGCAGGGTCCCTAAATAAATTTTAAAATCACATTTTGTATTTTCATTACTTATTATTTATGGTCATGTTGCTGTCTGTACTATCTTTTTCTCATACGTATCCACTCGTCTCGTTTACCACATTTCTGCTGAAGTGGCATTAGAACGGGTATTAAGATCTGCTAGCGTAATAAACTCCATCGTACTATTTTTTTCAGATCTACCGATTCTCATTGTCTAAGGTTTAAAAAAATTGTTTCACATTAAAATACTGTATTAAAAACATCTCAGATTATTCTGATTTCCGAATTTCTAATTTGAAGTAAAGCAAAGGATACATAAAAGATTTAAAATTAGCCATAGGCTACGCAATGCATGTGTCAGTATTGCATAGCAAATTATATTTCAAATATTCATAACAACTGCTTCATTCTTAAAAGACGTGTAAGTTATCATGAAATTATAAGCTTGATAGCAAGCTGAGACAAAACAGGAAATGCCTTACTAATCCATCAGAGATTATGAAAACATCATGCTCCAGTTGTAAACAAGTTTCTTAATGTCTGTATCCTTGCTTAAATCAAATGCAACGTGTGATCCTAAGGCCTATCTCTGGGGAAGAAAAAGTACACAGTTCTAGACTGCTCTGTGCTGCTATGGGCTAATACAAACATAACTATTTAGGATAGTCTGCTTGAATTCACTTGATAACATTCTAATCCCCAGTGTTTAACATAGGTTTATCCTAATTTTTGCAATCTTTATTACTTTACATGTAATTTGGTCCCAGTGATGTTGAGATTAGTCTTATAATACAGACGTACTGAAAATTATAGCAATACTAAACTGGAACGTATAATTAAATAGGCCTAGCCTACATGTAAAAATAGACCGGCGGTAATAGTCAAAACATGAAGAACATCAAACTTAAGAAATAATTGGGATAAAACGTAATTTTACCCCGTTTAAATTACTGCCAGAGGAACATTTTTACACAAGTCCCCAAAACTCTCAATATTCATTGGAATTTTTCAATTGTCCTAATCCTTCTGGTGGCACTATGGCCCTGAGGTCGACTCAGCCTCTAACAGAAATAAGTACCAGGGGCAATCCTGGAGGAAAAGGTGGCCGGTACGTAAGGCTGACAACCTTACCTCCTTCATGTGCCGATTGTCTCAAAAATCTTGGAGCCTCAACCTCCTGGAACCCTCTGGACCTCCCTGGCCTGTAATAGGAACACACGCAGGTCTTTTTTTTCAATTATTAGGTAATTTTCGGCATTTTTAGGTCATGTTTCAATGGAGGTAGAGAGGAGCTTTTCCATGTAGAAATCGTTTTTATTTGAGAATCTCCGCCAAGTGTTTATAGTTCATTTTAATTCAGGTTTGTTGTAAACACTATAGTAATTTGTCTTGTAGCCATAAATTATTACTATTTTTAAATGGCACATATTTACTAGGGACAATTTGATGGGCGTGCCAGTTCAAAAATAATTTCTTTTTCACTAAGGGTGTCCTAATAGTATAAATTTACTTACTTCTTTAGTAACAAAATAAGAGTGTTTTATATTGTAAATTTATACATGACGCACTGCCATCCAGTAAATTGCTTTTAGCAATTCATTACTTTAAAAAAACTGATTATAAACAATAACGGTAAATTTATTGGTCTTTTTTAAATGTTGTGTCATTTTTCATTATTTTTAGATCATAATTGCATTTTTTATTTTTATTTTTTTCTATTTTAAGGTCATTAAATGCCTTAAATGAATATCCAATACGAACGAAAGTACAATGGTTTACCCAACATGTAGAAGAAAGTTGTCTGTAGGTATAGACAGGAAACTGCTGTTCTGCTGATTAGCACTGTAGGTCTCTAGATAGTTTACAAATAAATCAGATGTATACAGTAATACAAGAGTATCCATAATTCAATCGTTAGATGATATTACATGAGACGCGAAAGAATTCTTTTACCTCTTTTTTTACATGTAAGAAAAATCTAGCATCACATGGGATCTAGGGCTTTTATACAAAATAAGAGGTAGAACTCCTTTACTATCCGCCTGCCTGACCTACTATATGTTTCCAAGATGTTACGGTTTTCTGTTGATTTTTCTTCCTTAAAAAAGAAGAAAGAAAATAGGACACATGGGAGAAAAGACTTTGAAGAAACTCTCATATTCGAATCTGACCCGTCCGCCTTCTGCTCTTCTAACGGGTTTTTCTATATTTTTTCCATCTTTACTCCCTATTTTATATTATTTGAAAGCTACGTATACATTCCCTTTTTCTCTTCTTGCAAAATCTTCACCCTCTCCCTTACCCTTTTTTATCATCATCGGGTTGCGATTTGAAGGGTGTGCGCGTGCCTGAGTTGTGCCGATCAAAAGATGGTCTTTGCCGGCCTTTAGGACCAGGGATGGGGGCAGGCGGGTTCACTTTGCTAAAGAAATCCATCACACGTTTTCTATGTCATTAATTCATAAACGTGATATGTCTCTGTCTTTATAATCTATTATTATAATATTCAGTCGGATTTTATTATTTATACCTACCGCTGTATAAATTCCTTTTTTAGACAGTCTAAGGTGAAAAAAAAGTACCCTTAACGGTAGGAGAAAATGATATCATTGAATTATATAAAATTATAACTTTGATTGCTTCACATGGAAAATACTCTTTTAGTTAAATATATGCATATAATTATTTAAAAAAACTCGGGTAACTGGGAGAATATTAGGAGGTATGAGTAACATTTCAATGGGTATTTTGCAAAATGACAAGTGTCCAGGCAGTACAAAGAATTTTAAATAAAACAATCTTCAATGTTTTCTGTTCACCAATTATAACATTTTGTCAATTAACACAGTTTATTTCAGACTAGAGTTTAGACCTAAAGGCAGTAAACCGATACTTAGGTAGTTAAATACAGTCGTCATTCAAAAGACAGATACTCCACTCAGAAATTCCCTGGCCAAAAAAATAAATAAATAAATAAAATAAAAATAAGTTAATAAATAATCCTAATACCATCTGAATATTAACACATTCACTTGGTCAATCATATGTATCAATTTTCTGAAAACATGCAAGCAATAATTCTAAATGAAGTCATTTTATAAAATGTTAAACAAATTTTCGTAGAATGTTGTAGGAAAAAAGTATATTATTTCTAAATATATTTATTAAATATATTTATTACAATATTCCGCCTTTACCCTTAACATTTAATACACAACTTATCTTGAAAATGCATTTCGGCGTATGCTGCGCCATCTTCAGTTCATATAAGATGTAAGAACACCACAATTCTTCTTAAATAATGTTGTTTATAAAATTTGTTAATTGGTAACCTAGGTCACCGTTGTAGTCAAGTCAAATAAATGATTTTGGTCAATTATGTTTTCATTAAGGATGTTACTCCTGTTCTTATAAATTTGAAAGTTTTCCAATGTATTTAGTCTAACACCCTTATCACAGATATGTAGGACTTCCATGGTGTTATTTCAGTTATCCAATCTATGACCACTATCAAGCAGGTGTTTACCATACGCTGAGCGTAATCTGCCATATTATTTCTGTTATATTCTCAATAAGACTTGATTTAACAATGGTAATAGGCCTAAGCTATATATAAGAAATAACATCACTTTAAAATAAATTGTAGATGAATAGATATAAGTAACATTTATTTGATGAGTTTGTTATTATCAGTGATTTTGGGAAATGTTTCTATAGGAGTTGAGCTACCAGACAATGCATTGCATTTGTTTAACAAATTTATTCGATGGATTCTCTGAATCTTTTCGGATATTTTAAATAGCAAGACTTATCTTCTCTAAATAGGCTAAAAGGTTAGAATTCCTCATAAATTATAATCTCCATTTCACAAAGTAAGAATGCTCTTCAAATGGATAACATTTGTTCGTATTGAAATGAAGAAATAACATAGGCCACTTTAACATTGACCCGAAGACGATATCCACAACGTTGTGAATAAGCGAACATTGCCACCGCCCCCCAGGCGAGCAGCTTGCTTCCGCAAATGTGAAAAATATATATCGTACCTGAAAAATCCCTCTTTCCCTGAAACCTGAAGCTCTATGAAAAGGAAACTCCTCCATCTATTCTCATTTCTTATTGAAAAGGCTGTAAGGTCCAAAATTCGTAGTCGCGTTATAAGCCACCACACACAAAAGGCGTTTTATGAATCAAGCGGTGTTTTCTGAACTTGGCCGGATTGTTTGAAGAACAGAACAGAAAGGATAATGCTTCTTTTCGCTAAGCGAAGAAATAAGCCAACGAAATTTTATAACTCACTAATTTCTAGAATCGACCGTCTACATGGTCTCATGGTTAGCGTTGCTGCCTGCGGACTGACAGATCAGGGTTCGATCCCCGGTACCTCGGATTTTTCTGAGGTAGGGAGGTCTGGGACGGAGTGCACTCAGCTTACTGATCCGGAAACCATAAATTAGCGACCTTGGGTGTCGTCATGCTGACTATATGCCCCAATTCTACTATCAGCCTATGGTAGATGACGCGGCGGTCGGATGGAGGCCTAATCTTCTAGGGATGTAGCGCCACAGAATTTCTAGTATCACGATATTATAGTTTTCGTGCAGAGAACGCCTCCGTGTTCTGGTTTATGGCTCAGATACAGTCGATTTTTTCACCTTGGTTCACTCAGCCTTGTGAAAGCATTTTAGAACTACTTGAGTAATGTAGGCTGCGGCTCCTGTTGATTAGTCGATAAGTGATAAGTGATAACTAACCACATCCTCTCCAATCTTGTCGTCTACCATTGAAGTCTAAGTGATGCAATGATCACAGGAGAGGCCATATCCCTTCATGGGACCAGTAATATAAGAACATTTTCTCTTATAGGCCTAGTAAAATATTTCTTCTTTTCAGCGTATCAGCAATAAGCTACTATTAATAGGCTAAAAAATAATAAATAAAAAACAGTTTAGTATTTTATGACGTTTATGTACAGGCTTGTAAATGTGCCGGAATTTTGTCCCCTTGTTCTATTACATGCCTGCAAAACGACAAATAAGGGTCTGACGCATTTACGCACATATACTTGCCATCGACCTGGGTTGAAACCGAACACGCGAACTTGAAAAAGAGGAAAAAAAGTCACCATCCAGCCTGACCTTCTGTGATACAATAAGCACCCTACAGAGTTTGAGCTTGAATATAATAGTAATAATTAATAGTAAATTATTAAATAATTGTATTTAATGAAAAAATTATAAATCATATCAATAGTACTATGGTGTAATACCATCACAGTTGAACGACGAAATAAATAAGTCAAGTTAACATTTATCGATGAATACAAAAATCAGTCATCCTGGACACAGGGTCTGTTCTTTTTTGGAGATGTGAAGTCGAGGAGTTAGTCTTGCCTATCTGGTTGCTTGCAGTTGAAATTAAAAGAATAATATCCTAATATTGATATATTCATGTTAGTATTATTTTCTCGTTACTTCTCTGGATTATAGTTTTTTTTTATTTAATAATCTGTTAATGCAACTTGACTTTCATTCTTAGATCAGTAAGTACAAGGAAAGGTGTGTGGGATGTAAATAACCTCTCAGCAGGAGTCCAGTATATGCATACCCTGGCTTCTAGTTTCTTCTGCATAGCGATGTCTGGCAGGAGACACAAGTAGAGGGAAAAAGAGTTAATATCGATCGCGTTTTTTTATTCTAGTCGCACCCCCACGTTTTTTTCACCCTTGCGTTTTTTGCTTCCCTTACTCACCCAAGGATAGGGGTTCCTATAGCAACGACATCTAAAGTGAAATTACTTCAAATAAAAATAGAACATTTCACGTTAAGGTATTGTATACCGGAAGATATACACTTGTCCACCTTTCACGGAGAAAGCGGCTATTTTTAAGAACATCCTAAATATTTTATAGTTCGGTTCATTGATCGGATCCAACAGTTTGTTCAATCAGTGGATTGGATGACTCAAGTTTTAGAGATTCTCCCTCTGTTCGGAAATCTTTAGTTTACTAACATTTGCAGTGTTTCTTTTTCTCATTCCCTTCTGAGAAAAGAAGAAAAAATAAGTATCCACCTCATCTTAAATCTACAATAAATCTTGGAGAATCACTGTTTTATTATATGTTTTAAAACCAATCATTCCCTTTATGCGTTTGCAACATTTCATTTTCCCCATACATATTCTCACACTCAGCAGGTTGATTTGCACATGAATAGTAGGGGGAATTTACATTAGTAGAACAAAGAATAAATACCTAAGTTCTTCGAAAGCAATATTTCATACTACAATTCAGTTTCTAGTATAGACTGAGAACTAAGAACTTAGGATCAGGAAAATATCACGATTTTCTATTCAATTACTAAACTAGGTCGTCATCATCATCATCATCGTCGTCGTCGTCGATATCATTGTCATACATATTACCGCAATGGATTACAGCTTTATTTGACCATATAACAATTATTGTTATTGTTTTATTATTAATATTATTATTTTTTACTACCAACTATTATCCGTTAATTTTCATGAAACAGTGAATACATTAAGAAAGTCCCATTGTTCTGTCTCTTGTTTTCTAAGAAGGACAACATGACCAAAATACATATTAATAACCAAACCAATCAATATTAATAAACAATACCAATCAGTAACACAAAATGCCTAGTCCAATCACATGCCCTTTTTGCTCAAGAAATTCAAAAACCTCTTTAAAGAAGTTGTATTAATCAAATACTGTAGTAGATTTTCTTATATGTTAATAATTTATTCTGTTTTAATAATTTATTGCCTACTAAGACTTCTCTGAAATAATTTGTTGTTATACATTCTAAAGATATGTGCAAGGAAGTTATCTGCTTGATTACAGCATGATTGGCAATTCTTTTACTGACATTACCTTTTCTTTTCTTTAGCTTCCAGATACCAAGACACCACCATGCTAACCCTTCCTCGTTCTTTCTTGTTTTTAATAAATATCTTTCTATCTCCGTAATAGTTTCATTTCTCTGTGGCTTCCAATTTTTTTGGTTCGTTATACAACTCTGTCTTTTTAGGTAGATTTCGAAGAAAAATCTACCTATTGGGATCGGTACCATGTCATGACTTTCGAAAAATTCTTTCATATATTTTCGTTTTATGCCTCCCTAAGTACGAAACCACCGCTCGTTCAGAAGTGTATATATGTGTATGTATATATATGCTAGCGGCCGTCATTTTGAAGGTATTTCAACCGAATTTTATTATGTTATTTCTAGGCCCAATAGTTCGGACAAGTTCGTTAATGAGCAAAATTGGTCCGTGGGGGGAGGGGGTTGAAATTTTTAAAAATGTATATCTCGGCCCCTAAGAAGTATAGAGGGAAACTTTGTTTGTATAAATTAGAGTACTCCCTATGGAGTTCACAGTGACACCAACGATTCAGGGGGTTTGGGGGGTACGAGTAGGGGATGGAAATTCGAAATTTTTGAAACCACGTCTTGTGGGGTATCTTTGAAAAGCTCTTGATGAGTACTCTACAAATCAATAACTCGTTTCTCGATAGCTCTCATATAAGGCGAGATTTGAATGTTTGAAAAACAATAACACTTAAAAATATACAACAGCCTGAAGGCATGCCGAAAGGAATGTATGAGGACCGACTAAGGATAAAATTACCAATGTAATAGAGTTTGAAATATTAAAAATAATAGTTACACACCTTTAGAACAGTAATGCGTGGCAAAATAATAAAATATAATATCAATTTAATACATAAACAACTGCTGCGCAGCGACAATAAATTAAACCAAAAGCACTTCGAAATCTAACTGCCTACATGGTTTTTATTTCGTTACAACTGTTCTTTACACAATGTGGGAATGTCATAACGTATCTACTCTGTCATTTCCAATTTAAACGAACCTTATTTACACTATTTTCTATACTGTCCGACCAATTTCTTTCCAATTTCGCCCTTTATAAAGATTTTAAATAATATTTTTCAATAATACATTGATCGTTCTCTAAAACGTTTCTTATATTTGGCCATATACGGCTGGGATAGTAGTGGCAATATCTATTGACGGGAGTTTTGATAATGTGGTATGACGAGATAGCAGGTAGCAAATTCTAGTAATGATGTTCAAATGAATGATGAATTAATTAATCATCCAGCGTACATACTACCACCTCTGATAATTGATATTCAGTAGCAATAACGATGGTAAAATAAAATATCTAGGCGCAGTCTCATAAATGAAATTAACCTTTATATCATTCCAAGTAAGATGTTCAGTATATAGGCCTAATAGTACAGTCTATTTATTAAAAAAAACTCTGTTTATGAACTAAAATGGTTTTGATATTAGATAGTTTTGGTAAGTGGAAAACGTAGTTTATTTTCGTTTAACATTTCTGATTCTGAACAATTAAAGCAGTAAAACACAAGCTTGATATGTTTCTTGGGAATATTCCAGAAACACGTCCTTGTGTGTTTTGGTACTGAATTGTAATCTTATGTTTTCCCGGATTTGAGCAGGAGAAGGAAAGAGTTGTTTTTAGAATGTTTCTTGGAATTCACTTTCGTGTTCCTTGTTGACTTTCGCTTCTCGATTCAATTTGTTGCTAGCAGAGCTGCTTCCACATCCACGGCCCCTTAAGCAGATGAACCACAAATTGCTTGGTTTCTAAGGGCAACGGTAGAATTCCAACCTAGATATCAATGTACTCAAGAAATTGCCCAAGCACATCCCATAAGCTATAATCTGATTCGTATACTCGTAGATATGAATGCATACATACATACATACATACATACACACAGACGTCAATAAGTTACATATACAAACATATATAATATATAGGCCTATACATACACATACATACCGTTGCTTTAATTAGCAAACCTCGTAACTCCACTTTTGGTCGATTTGTAGATATTACCTCCCTCTGGTGCCCAAGGAAGTCCCTACACACTGTAAATACTTCGTGCCTCACAAAAAATTCATATAGCAGTAATGTCTGATTTAACAGACCTCGTAACCCTAATATGTTTGTGTGTTAATCGTTTAATCTCTGTCTTGTCAAGTTCGGTATTTTGGAGTTAAGTTTGCTAATTAAAGCGACAATACATACATACATACATACATACATACATACATACATACATACATACATAGGCCTACATACATACATGCGAGGGTCGTCCAGAAAGTAAAAAAGATTTGGCATAACTAAATAATAACGAAAGATATAAACACAAAACTTTATACACAGTACCTTGCTCTATTTCTCAACGGAATCGCCATTGCTGTCAAGGCATTTATTGTAACCCGGTACCAGTTTTTCAATGGCGATGTTATACTCTTCTACCGCTAATGACCTGCCTGAGCCAGGATGTCAATGCCGCTTTGAGGTCTTCGTCGGTTGGGAACTCTTTTCCACCCCAAAAGTCCTTTAATTTCGGAAACAAGTGAAAATCGCGGGTGCCAGGTCAGGGCTGTAAGGAAGATGTCAAAACGTTCCTCAAAACGTCGAAGTCGTGACTGTTTGAGCAGCTGAATGAGGCCGAGCATTGTCGTCAATCAAAAACATCTTTTCAGAAAACTTCCCACGTCTCTTGTTCTGGACTATAGGAAATAGATTGTTCTCCCTTAAGAATAAATTATTTAAATAGTAGGATGTGATCAATCAATCGAACTATAAAAGAATAAAATGTAAGTTTTATTTATAAAATCGCTGACGTATTAAAATATTTTCTGGCGTGCCTTAATACCAGAGCAGGAGTCACTCAGATTCGAGGGCTGTAGGATTGGCTACGTATTTCTCAGTATTGTTTAGCCACGAAAATGAATATTTCACAAGCTGTGCAATCACATACCCGGAAATTGGCACGAATTTTAAAAAGCATTGTGTTTAGATCACGCGAAAGGAATCCTCCATTATTTCCAATTACCAATCACGCTACCGTAGCATCAGTCAATGTTCTCGCCATCGCCTACAGTCACTGTACAGACTGTGTAACTTTCCTTGAACTACAATCATTATACGGTAGCAGTATGAAGAAAACATGACTAGGCCTACATGGCATTCGCAGAGGACTGCCATACGAACTTATGGGATACACATGCCCTTATGATCAGCCATGGTCTAGCTCTAGATGAACGCCCAGTTTGAACTGATATTTTAATACAGATTCCGTTTTTTGAGCCTGCTGCGATTGCGGCTAGTGTATCATTCGCGACCGATTTCCATATGACGTTCATGAAAATGAATAATTTGCCTATTAATTGACTATCTCGCATTTCTAATAGTCTACAGCAGCGTTTCTCAACCTATGGTCCGCGGACCACTGATGGTCCGCGAAGTTGGTGCAGATGGTCCGCAGACATAATTAAAAAATATCATAAAGCTAGTGGAAAGTAAAGAAGTAAAAGTTTTCACATATTTCTTTATAATGACCAATAATTAATACCCCAAATATTAAGAATATAGGCCTTCTTTTAAGAATGGGATGTAAAATTAGGGGCCCGTAAAATGTTTTAAACATTTTAGAGGTCCTCGGGTTCAAAAAGATTGAGAAACGTTGGTCTACAGTATTGTGAACTTTAGTAAAGTAAAATTGAGCTTCACTTGAAATAAAATTCAGTGATCTTAAATATCCGGCAACATGGCATCACTTTTATAATATTGCGCTATATTGAACAAAGGATTTTAACTTCTTACAAAATGAGATTAATTACAATTTTTAAATATATGCATATATGCCTGCTGTAGTTATTGTAGTTAGTGTAGTTAGTATATTGTTAAGTTATCAATTTTTTCCCCTTCTTAAATTGTTACTTTTTTCTCTCTCTCTCTCTCTTTATACAAATATTCTTTAGATTAAGTTATAAATAATGTAGATAATAACCTATGCAATTATAAATTAATAAATTGCAAATTGTACAGTGCATATAGAGGCCTCTGATAGGAATCCAAGACAGGGGCCAATAAGTATTAAAGTATTAAATAAATAAATAAATAATATAGGCCTACTAATATCAAAATATAGTATAGCTTCTATGTTGCAATGCTATTCATATTTCTATGAAGAGATTCATCTGCCTTTATTGAACCGGGGTGTACTGACTCAGACATTAATTTCTACTCACAAGCCTGACGAACACTCATCAAATGTTTACGAGCGTCATTGGAACTGTTAATTATCTCTCTCAATGTACAGCCATCAACGCAGGAAAATGTAATCCACCTTATTTATACTCCTCTTCGAAGTTCGCTCGTAAAAACGTATAAGCACATCCGAATTAAAAACAAGAATGTTTCAGTACGATTTTTACCAAAGTTCAAACATATTTACATTGTAGGATTGTAAAATACTGAAACCTGTTTGGAAATCTTTTAAGAAATAGAGCAAGTACGTTTTGTTCGACGAAAGATTGAAGGGTTTTCATAAGCATTTTACGGACTCGGAAAACCTAGTTTACTGCTGAAAGTTAGAAAAAATGTTTAGAATATAAAAAATGGTAAGCTTAATTAGTATTTTCCGACACATAACATATTGACTGACGTATTCGGGCCCACATTGTTTTCTATGGTGATTCCTCAGACACTTATTATTTCTAGTTCTTAATAATTTTCTGAAATACAGTGCGAATCAAACTTCAAGCCACCGGACTTCTACCGTGCATAGCGCGCGGCCTTCACCGGGAATCGGGCAGCGATCGCCGCGACAGTTTTTAACTACCTCCGCTACTTTCATTTCCGCCGAAAGTTCAAGTGAGATCATAGCCAAATGAAAAGAAGAATATCAGCATTTTAACTCACCTGCCTTGAAGTAAATAATGAAAATGCTGTCCCCTCTGATCTATAGTCCTACGTATCTGAAAACGATGTAGCCTAGAAATTTTATGAAGATGAACTTCGAACTTTCTTCAAACACTGATGCTTTAAAAATTTCCAACTTCCTAAGCTAAACGGCTAAGTAGCTCAGGAAGTTGGGTTTTCTCAAATGTCAGTGTTAGGGGGTTTAAAAGTTCAAAGCTCAGTCCACATAAAATTACACATCTTTGTCAAATACGCATTGGTCAGAAGGGACATCATTTACTTTCAGATAGTTGAGTTAAATATTAACATTCTTCTTTTCATTTGGGTATTCTCTCGAATCTTCGGCGAGAATTGAAGGTATCGCAGGTAGCTAAAAACTGTCGCAGGGATCGAAAACCCTATTCCCGGCGAAGGCCGCGGTCTATGCACGCTAGAAGTCCGGAGGCTTCACGTTTGATTCAGACTAGCTTTCTAAAAGCAGTTACTAAGGTAAATATAAAATATATAGGCCTATATACCGATGGAAATGTATCGGACGATAACTCAATACAGCAGCCTTATTTGTTATTCATTAAATAAAAAAAAAACTTCGTTATAGTCCTACTTAAATTATGAACTTTAATGTATTAATGTGAAATAGGCTTACTATTCATTCTGAGTGAAAAAGTTCACAAGTACACGGTTTCGATCCCAGCCCAGGTTGACGGAATTTACATTTATGTGCATATCTGTCGATCCTGTAGTTCAAAAGAAGAAGAAGAAGAAGAAAAAAGCAATAGGCGATGTACATCCAAACGTTAAATTACTTTTGTAGCCGCCCAACCAATACCATGAGCCATAATTTAGTCTTCGATATATGATCAGTAATTGTATTTTATCCCCTGTCTTTTAAATAAATGCTGATTTTAAAATATGTTTTTGTAGCCATAGCCATTTTAAATTCAAAAATATTTCTAATATTTCAATCCATTTCATTTAAGAAAAGGTCTGTATACAATTTTAATAACCACAATTGTGAATGTTAGAAGTTTCATGAATACTGTGGTTTCACAGTTTGAAAATTGATTACATGAAGAGAAAGAAAAAATTGCTTAATATCTTATCTATAAATAAAATGGTCATTTTGTTTATTTTACCATATTTAACCTAGAGTCCCACAGCTATCGTAATCCATTCGGTATATATAGAAGATGATGAGGTGAATGATGAATTGGCGAAGTGTGCATATTTACAACAGAAATGACGAATGCGTTATCGCCTCCTACTCTCAATCCTGTCCTCATCCTTGAAATTGACTAGCATTATGCCACGGACAAAGTTTTTGGGTGAAAACATTATTCTGTTTCATTACTTCTGTTGGTTGTTAGTTTTAACTTGTTCGTTTGTCACCCGTTCGTTTATCAAACATATTTTTTAAAAAGTCTTTATAAATCTTATTCTTTAAAAAAAAAAACATATGTTTGTCAGGCTTAAAGTGTTCAGCAACAAGTTAAATAATAGGCATAGGCCTATGTCCACTTCGGCTAACATTACCGTTAAATACACATTACAATGACATGCTACTGGCAGCACAGATGCACCACACATTCGGATGAAGTGTACAAGCGAGCAGCATAGGACAGTGGCGGACGCAGGGGGGGGGGATAGGGGGTTACATCCCCCCCCCGAAATTTGAAAAAAAGGCTATATATAAGTGGCCAGTTTTATAAACTAATTGTATATGTAAGTTGGAAGTCAAATCCCCCCCCCCGAAAAAAATTCTGCGTCCGCCACTGCGTCTGTAGAAGGATCCTAAGAATCCTTAGACCACACTACAGACTACTGCTGATGTTTAGGTTCTAGAGTTAGGCAAAATTTGTTTTTAGGTATTTTTTTTTTTAATTTAAGAACTTGTAGAACTCAACGCAGTTAGTTATCGTTAGTTATCGTACAGGATGATGGAAAGGCAAGAGAAATTCATGAGTATGAGATGCGCACCGATAACATCCTCAGATTTTTTTTCTTAGCTGAATAGGAAATTATATTTTGACACGAATAAATTTCTTCGACTTAGGCTACTCAAAGACACTCGTGGACACAAAGAAACTGCATTATAATTATTGTTGTGGGGTAAATTCAGAAGACCTTGAAAAATGCATTCCTGATTATATGGAATTTCGGCATCGAATACGTGTTCTGTTGTAAGTAGAGTGGTGGCAAGGAGTGGCAGTTGCCACCCCAGAACTCCCAAACTCCTCTTTTTGCCACCCCAAAAATCGGCAGTAAAAATATCAGTTATTTGCAAACAAGTGAAAAATTACAGTTTATAAACGTGGCACAATCTTGATTCTTTATTAAACTTTATTAAACTTAACATTTATGCTGGTATGGTATGTAAACGAGTTTTAAAAATGCTTAAACTACATCATTTTAACGCCAAATTTAAAGAAAAATCCAGACCCCCCGGCAGACCTTGCCACCCCAGTTAAAAAGCTGAAATTACGCCCATGTGTAAGTAGGCATATTGTAAAGAATTTAAAAATGAATTGGAACGATTCTGATGTCGTAAAAGAGGGATTGTCCTTAATGTCTAGATATTCAAGATACTTCGTGAAAACTGCCTTGTGACTCACTGCTGCATATTTAATGAAGAATGGAAGTTTGCTTACGCAAACATTCTCAACGTTGAACGGTATGGGTGGGATAGAGAATACACGGTCAGTACATGGACGTTGTACAAATTCAGACTGTTATTCACAGGAGATAAAATATACAGTATAATTCTTTGTTTAGAGAGACTGGCTAGAAATAATTCTGTGTTACCCTCGTAACTCTGATTTTTTCCCTTGCACAGCGTTAAAAAACGCACTTCGTCACTCTCGTTTTCATTAAAATTTCAGGACGATTAACGTAATGAAAATATGCATCTGAGGAGTAGAGAAGAACCTAATCCAATCTACTACTCCATGCAATTCTTTACTACACTTCTAAAAAAGAACGAATATTTTTGTGGGCTGGGACGTTGCTGATGAGTACGATCCGGTGAAAAAAGACAAAGTAACTTCTTTAGAAAAAAAGTTTTAACGATAAAAAGCACAGCATAAAAAGTTTCATGAGGGGGTAAGAAAAGGGGTGGAAAGAAGAAAAATAAGGGATGAAAGATAACCACATGAATAATAAAATGAGATAGAAAAAAGGAGGCAATTTTTTCAAACGACTTCCATTAGTGAATGCGTGGAACGGACGCCCTTGCATTGTTTAGCGCAGGCAAATTAATTTAGGGACTCCCCCGCCAATGTTTTTTATCTTTCCCCTTTTTTACTTCACCCTTGGGGCCGGAGCTTGTGCTCGGGACCCACAAGTTTTTTATACTCTACAAAAAATATTGAGTAATTAACCAGGAGTGTAATGGAAACGAGAAGAACGCACTACACAGGAAGATGTGACATTGCTATTTGAAGAAAACACCACCGTAGGCACGTTTAATGGGGACCACATGTCTGTATACTGTGGTTTGGTTCCACGGTCTTATTTTCTTTTAATTTTTTATCATTGTTTTCCTACCAAATTGGATTCCTTATATTGAAATCGATAAGCCACATTTTCCTTCTTGATAATTTAAAAGTTAAGGCAACATTGATGGTTATGTTCTTTTGTAAGATTCAGGTTTTACACCAAGTTTAATGCTGAAGTGTTATTCACCCATCGAGAGATAGAGGGTGTGAAGGGGAAACTTCCGAGCAAAATGAGCTCGTGTAAATTACGGTTGAAAGAACTTTCGATCGACTTTTCGCAAGGCTATGCCCAGATTTTATTGCCCTCTTACTGAGATTAACTACAAGTTTTTAAAAATAATTCCACTCTGCCATTCACCTACCGGTATCGTTCTGAAACTCCACTGACATGATAGGGAATATTTTTCAGTTTAATCAAATGTTATAGGGCAGAAAGTATTGTTTCATGGGCTTTGCTTTCTACAGTCTAGCAGTAGGTCTATAAGGACTGAGTTCGGCACCAGCTGTGCTACTGAGAGATATACTGATTTTTGATAACTATATATAACTATGTAGGGTACTAGTTTTATACATAGCCTAATCTAACCGAACATATCAGATTTTCTTATTCACTAATGTAAATAATAACGTTATTTATAGCACTATAAATCATACTGTAATTTAGAATACAAGCGATCTTCATCTCTTTGACTAGAATTATTCAACAATTTAATTTCTCCAGGCCTCTAATAATGTGAGATTACACGTCCCTAAAACAAGGATCCTTGGAGAGGAAGAATAGTTATGGCTTCTCTTCCAAATGGAGACATGTTACGGAATCGACATCCAAATAATTAGGGGGCTGATTTCTATGACATGTCATGTTTTTCCCCCTTTACATTATTTCAGGTTTCCGATTAATTTAAACCCGATTCCAAGCATCCTGGTGAAATTGGAACGGCTTTTATTGTGCATATAACTGCATATTTAGGTAATTTTCAACTATTATAGCATATTTAGTATGAATATGCATATTTAGGTCATATTTTTGACATATTCATGTGCATATTAAAGAAATTTTGAAGTTTCATATCATATTTTGTAAACTTTGCATTATAATGGTACTTTTTGAGAATTTAGAGATATTTTAAATAATTAACACTATATGAGCATGTCCCTATGTAAACAGGAGGCCTTTGCCCTTATGGGATGTCTATAGTCTATATTTATTTATTTATATATTTAATACAATGTATTGTAATGAAACTTAAAAAAATATACACAATATGTAAGTGGTAAAGTCATATTTTAAATTTTATTGGTCATATTTTAATGTTTTTTAGGTCATAAGTGAATGCATATATCCTATTTTTTAGGTCATAGAAATCCGCCCCCTACAAATAATTAATGCGTTCAGGCCGGGGTCTAATGGCCGTGTCCCAAAATCTACTCATAACTAGAGACAGAAATTAAGGCACTTAGTAATAGTAGCCTATTTTAGGCGCATAAAAATATATTAAAAATGGAAAATAGGGCAATGAACGTCATTGAAATTATATTGCGCAAAAAGTCTTACAAAAGAGCTTTCATAACACAGTTGCACTCGGAAAATTAAATTGTAATTTATTGGTCAGTATCCATGATCACGGCTAAATTAACCAATCTCGTCCATACAGTTTTTGTTTCATTTAGAAGTCTGGAATTGAAATAACAGAAGAAAAATATTACCATGAAGACAATTGGTTGGAAAAAGGGCATCAGCTGAGAAATTAAGTTTTGTAAAAAAAAAAAAAAAAAAAAAAGGCCTTTAAAATTTAAAAACTATAATTTTCTGTAAGAAAACACAACATTGTATTGTTATACGAATTTTAAATCTTGTAGAATGTTAGGGCTGATTAACATGAAATAAAAGCTTATTTTGAAATTGGGTTCCTCGGGCCCTTTTTAATCAAAACGGCAAACTCAATAAGAACTCAAAATTTTGGGTGTAGAAAATGGGTCATATTAAATTAAATAGGGAATCATTTAAAAGAAACTTAGACGTCATTTCCTAGTTTCGAACTCATGAATTTTTCAATAGGCCTACTGATAAGAGAGTACTCAAATACATTACTTTGAAAAAGGTAAAAAAAAGGTACACATAAAAACAAGAAAACGGGCAAAATGAAAAAAGGCAAGATAAAACTTCACCAGAAGGCTTTATTCGACATAATTGCACGCATCTATCACAAGCCTTTAAATATCTATAAACATTCGAATAAAATAGGCAATTTCCTAAACTTCCGATGCCAATCATAACTCTTACATAGGCCTACTAGGATTTCACATCCAGCTATTAAGCCAAATAGCAAGTTCACAAAATGTAACTTTGGGTCGCGGCCATACTATTCAAACACTCAGGGCGAAAATTCTTTAATTCCTTTGCATTTCCTACTACATGAACATTCTTTATAAAGCAGATTAAACACGCTTCAATAATTAAAAAGTCTATAAACAATTACAAAAAGCTGCATAAAGTTAATATTTGCGAAATAGGCCTATGCAGGTTTATAAAGTCCAGAGTTTTCTCAAATATTCCCTTCAGCGTACAGAAACTGACCTAAGATTCTCAGTTATCAGGTTATGCAATTCCGTTAAAGAAGGATTAGAAAGCTGCAAGGAAGGTATAGCCATAACCAGGTTGTCAAATCGCCTGGCGTAAATCTTGTTTCAGTTTCGTTGTTATCTTGTTACCTTAATAACACTTTGCTGGTAGAAGAAGCCAGTCAAAGTGTGCCCCCTTGAATTTACAGATTTTTTACATATTATAATCCTCGGCTTAACCCCATGTGGACAGACATTGAGGTTATGTGACAAGCTAAAGAAACAAACTAAGTATATCATATAATCAACTATTCACATTAGTCGAGCAGTTAGCATGCTTACAAGAATCAGTGTTCAAAACCCGTAGCGTCACTTCACATGGAAGAGTGTAAGGCGTTTATAATAATTAAGGAATCGCGCACAATGTGCATTATCTTAACCTAAGACTTAACCTACTGACAAACACCCAGTGTCACGTAAGTTTACGGCCTAATAGAGAAAACACGAAGGCAAAATTTCCATCCGATTGGTGCCTATTCAGTTCCATCATCCTGCAGGCATTTTCAGTAGGCCTAGGTAAAATTCTCTCAACTGCTGCTTATCATGTCCCATTTTGACAATTATCAGTAACATTATTTAAGTAATTTTACTAGGCCTGCAGCAACCAGATCCCTTGTATGCCAACCATCCTCCCAGGTAATTTTAATTTTTATACAAAATATTCAAAATTTCTTTCTTTCTTTTTCGTAGTTTTACCTCTCCCTTTTAGGATTTAAGCGACCCAAGCCGCCCGGGCCTTACAGGGCCGCGACCTGTCGGGAGAGGAATTACCTTTGGATCACATACATACTTTTTTGACCAGACAAGGACATGGAGGGCCTCCCCGGATGAGTGATCAGCCCAATGCCGGGGCCACCTCCGAGACAACACGAACACATAGGACGATACACACCATTCACACACACACTCACTCAGAACAAGGCGAGGATGAGGATGAAGATGATAATGACGGCCAGATGATATCCGGGGACCTCAAGGGCCTAAAGTTACCTGACATTTGTCTCATAGGTGAGGGAAAACCCCGGAAAAAACCTCACCTAGGTAACTTGTCCCGACCAGGAATCGAACCCGGGCCCGCTGCGTGAGAGGATTGGACGCATCTCCTGAGCCACAGCGGTGGACATTCAAAATTTCTAAAAATAAAAAATAAGACATTTAGACATGCAAGCAAGTCAATTATTATTATTATTATTATTATTATTATTATTATTATTATTATTATTATTATTATTATTATTGTTGTTGTTGTTGTTG